>CAXHTJ010001251.1:0-63075 GCA_964019445.1 Populus tremula | reverse complement strand
TTCTTTTTTTTTTTTCTCTGTTTTTCAGCCAACATATACTGAAAAACAGTTCATCCACGTCGATAAACAGCGTTGCCTTTTCACCAGTGGACCTCATAACAATTCCATGATCGATCCACAGAAACCCGGCAAAGCAATATTGAGATCAAAATAACTCCATTTTCTCAGAAACCAAACAAATCTTAACAATATATGACTGGAAGACTTACAAGCATCTAGAACCCTGCCTGGTAAACAATATTAATCAAGAACAGAACAAAATAAGTCAGTTCGTTCATTTGCTTCCAGGTGCTTGAGATCACAGTTGCTTGCTATGCCCTTTCTCTATTACACCAGCTCGATTGAGCCATGCTTCCAGATTTCATAAAATTAAAGACAGGCTTAAGCTAGAACTTGCAGAGTGTTCCTCTGGCCAAAAAAATGCGATGCCTTTATGCAAAACCTACTACCTGCACACAACCAGGCTCTACATCTACCCTCACTACGGAACAAATGCTCATAGGTCAAAGAAACATGAAGATTCTAAGATTTTCAAATTCATATACAAAAGCTACCGTGTCACTTTTTACGTAATAAAAAAGCTTCTTTCGCTTGAATACTATTTTGTTTTCCTAACAATTTCATTATATATTTAATTTGTGAATTTTTAGCGAATTTAGTATACAATACATATCTATTTTTTTAACAAAAAAATATGTATTTCTTGTTTTCAATTTAAATTTTATTAGTTTATTTACTAATGTCAGAGTCATGAATACTATATGTTTTTTTATTACGTAATATTTACCAATACCAGAATTAAAAATATCGATAATTGAATATTTATTGATGTTAGAATCAAGAATAATACAAAGCAGACTATCGGTAATATAATATAACAAACATTTAGTAGTTTAAAATAAAATCAGTAATGAAATCTATCTTAGATAAGATGTTAAAGAAGTAATAATACTATATATATATATATATATATATATATATATATATATATATATATATATATATATATCATATCAAAAAAATCTTTATTGATCAATTTTAGTAATTACAATACAAGTGAGGACTCTTTAAATAGATTTTTCTTTCTCTAAAAAGTAAAATGTCAAAAACATGTTCTTTTCTCCTAATTAAATTTTTTAAAGTGACCATATCGATACGATAACCAGTAACTTCAAGATTTAATTAAATAAAGTCTACCAGCAGACAACGGAAATTAAAGAAAGAACCAGGATGTACCTCTGTGTATGAGCTTTCCTTTGCGCAGACATCTGAAGTACATGAAGAGGCCGAAGGTAATCAGAGTAGTTGGAATAGCCACTGCCAAGGTTGTCCGTACTGTCCTTTTGATAGTACCTACTTGTAAATATAGATCAAATATTACAAAATCATAAACCAACACCTGTACAATGGATTAAGAAGTTTTTTTATTGTAGAAAAAATGGAAAGATAGGTTATGTATCTCACTTTTTTCGACAGGGAACACTGCGTCCGCGTTTTTATCTGAAAATACAAGACCGTGATTTTGTCAAAAATGGTTTCTCGTCATTTATTGGATCATACTGTCTATATGTACAAAGCCATACCTGTTCGGGTACTGCCATTACCAATCTGTAGTTCAAGCTCAGAAGCAGCAAGTCTGATGTAATTTCTGCTCCAGCCCGGCCATCAGCAACCCCTGGATGGTGTTGTAAGTTTATAAGATTTCCTTCCCATAAAGAACACCCACTGGCAGGGGCGTAACTAAGATTATTTGTTAGGGGGGCCAAAAAATATAATATATATTTTTAATTTATTATATATAAAAAGTAAAAATAAAATAAAAACTACTTGATTTAGTTTTATTTAAAGAACGTATTACAAAATATATAATAATCTTTGTACCTATTAAATACAAACATACAAAATATATAAGAAGCATTAACTAAAACGAAACATTATTTATGTTTAATAAACTTTGAAATAAAATAATAAATAATAATTCTTACATATTTATTTTAATTGTGCTCGTCGTTCTTTCATCGAATAGAAATCATCGATTATCATATCAATTGGGAATCTTTCAGCAATTTATTTTTCTATATAGACAATCAAATAATTTGCAAGAAAATCATCCTCCATCCGATTGCGAAGTCTTGTTTTAACAATCTTCATCGCTGAGAAAGCTCTTTCAGTAGTTGCTGTCGAAACAGGAAGAGTCAAGATAAGCCGAATCAACCTGTCAATGAGTGGATAAATTGTTGATTTTTCTGTTTCAACCAATCCTTGACATAAATCTGCAATTGATGACATATTCTTTAACTTTGGATGATTGGGTACATCAACCTCATAATGTTGCAACTGAAATCTCAAATGAATTTTTTCTTGGTCAGAAAAATCTTCAGGATAGAACTTGTCAACAAGCAAGCATATATCTTCAACATTGAATAATTTATAGCTATTTCTAGGATCTAAAGTTGTGCTCAATTTAAGAAGCTCGATCGCCTGCTCATTGAATCTGTTATTTAGCTCTTGTAATTGATGATCAATGATAGCTGTAAATATATCAACTCGGTAATGAGGCTCAATTGTTACTGATTTTGTTTTACGACGAGATCGTCCCACACTAGAAAAACAAGTATCCATATCAGGAACTTCAATGTCTTGATGCTTACAAAATGATGTCACTTCTTCTAAAAGAGTTTCCCAACCATCGTCTCTTAACTTCTGAATTAAAGTCTTTGTGCTAGTCACCAAATGCATAGCATTTAAAATGTCTTGAGATTTTTGTTGCAATGCTTGACAAAGCATATCAGTAATTCCCATAACATTCTTCATTATATGTAAGAAGAATGCAAAATCAAATGACATTAGCAACTTAAATGAAAAGGCCGCATCACCTCGTTGAGAATAAGTAGATCCATCTAAAGCAATGTTCTCAAGAACCAAGCAAGTTGCCCCATACATTTTTATCAAACTGCAAATTGATTTGAAATGCGAACTCCATCTGCTATCTCCAGGTCGTTGCAAACCACCTACTTGATTAACTCCTTTACCCGTTTCAATCTCACCAATATCAACTAGATGCTCAATTGTAGCTGCTTGAAAAGCCCATAACTCATCATTACGCTTGCAAGAAGCACTAACAATGTTAATAATAAAGATCAAATTCTGAAAGAAAGTGTGAACATCAGATATTTCTCTAGCTGCAGCAATAAGAGCCAATTGTAACTGATGAGCTAAGCAATGTACATAATATGCATAAGGGCAATCATTAATGAATAAAGCTTGCAAACCATTCCACTCTCCACGCATATTACTGGCACCATCATATCCTTGACCCCTAATATTTTGAACATCAAGATTATGATGAGATAAAACAAAGGAAATCTTTTCCTTAAGAGTTGCAGTTGTTGTATCTTTGACATGAACTATATCCAAAAATCGTTCTCGTATAAATCCATTTCTATCAACAAACCTAATAACAAGGGCCATTTGCTCTCTTCTAGATTCATCTCGAGCTTCATCAACAATTAAACAAAATCTTGCATCACCAATCTCATGACGAATTGAAGACTGAACATTTCTAGCAAAGACATGCAAAATTTCCTTCCCATAAAGAACACCCACTGGTATAATTATATGTTGGGATTTGCCATTTAATAGGGCAACCTACTCTAAAGAGTAGGTTGCCATTTGTCAATGGTGGTTGCACCCACCATTGACAAATGTATCACCCATGTGCAGCTCTGGAATGAAGATAAGAAGCTGTCATTGTTGCCTATAAAAGGCACCAAGTTAGAGAGAGCAACGTGAGAAGGAAAGTAAAGCCAAAGATGTGAGAAATGTAGGAGAGAGTGGGCTGCCAAGGCAGCCAGCAGTAGCTGCCATTGCAGCACTGAAAAAAGAAAAATAGAGTGAGGTTGAGAGTTGCTAAAAAGGGAATGATTCCTCCTCCTCTATTGTTGTAAATCTTGTTCTTTCACTATATAATCAAATGGCCTCTCCCGTGGATGTAGGCGGTTTACCGAACCACGTTAAATATTGTATCAGTGTGCTTGTCCTCTCCGTTGAGCAAAGATCAATACATCACCGGTCCGAATTCCCCAACATTATAGGCATAAGCCACGCAAGAACAAATTTCCAAGCAATCCAATCTACATCTTTCAGCACTCACTTTCTGATATGTTTTTGAATTTGCAGGTAATGTCAGATTCGAAATCTTTAGGAATCCATCTTCCTTTCCAACACTTCTCTTATTTTGACACTGCAAAGGAGATTTTCCTAACACAACCACTTGACCAATCATTTTGTACTAATGGTTTAAAACCTTTCAGGCATTCACAAGAGGAGCTCGATGAATTTCCTTGAAAGACTCCGTAAACACCACAGAAACCATAAACATGAGCTTGGTCTTTTGGTTGAGACCAAGATATAATCCAATTCCAATAACCTTCCGACCAATATATAGAGTTGTTGCATCTGTCCTGAAACATCAATCACCGATCTTGAAACATATGAGGTATTGTACAAAGAATAGGTGAAATAGCTTTCATTTTCATTTGATACATAACTATAGTTGAAAATATAGTTCAATCTCATCTCAGGCGCCCAGGTAAATCTTTCTCCATCCCAATCACCACTGCTCCAATACCTGTGTGACCTGTTCCACTCTATGAAAAACCGACTGCTTCCATTTGGGTCGACCCCAACCGAGAACATACCTGGTGCAGGATCTTCTGAGTTTTTCCAGGAAATAAGCCGCTGCACTTGCCCAGTGTGCTTGTTGATTCCAAGCTTTCCACCAGGTAGCCATGTGTCAGTTGGATAATCGAAACTCTGCCAATATATGGTAGATGGATTTGAGCCATCTCTTACGACAAAGTTTCCATCATCAAGAAGTACTGCTTCTGCTGTACTAGTATTCGACATTGAAGATGCAAGAGCTGTTGACCAAACTGTTTCGGTGAAATTCATCAGCAAGACAAGATTGCCATCAGCTGACAGTTCAAGCTTCGATGAAGCTGGGTCGTTTGAAGGGCTCTCCCTGTTTGCTACCCAGACATATATCTTATTTGCGAACTTCTTATACCATATTCCCAGGTAAATGTTTACTGAAGTGCCTGGCTTGAAGAAACCGAGTTCAAAAATGCCGTTTTGAGATATTAGGGTCTCGCTTGCAGAGAGAGATTGGCCAACCAAAAGGGTATCACCTACAATGGAGAAGCAAGTCCTATGGGAAACGAATAGCAACAACAGCACAAAGAGCAAAAAACGTGGCTTTGTATTAACACACATCCTCTCTAATTCGTGGGATTAAGGGTGAAAGAGCTGTGACTGAGCACGAATCAGAGAACGAGGAAGGGAAAAAAACAAGAAATCCCTTGTGAATTCATCAACTATATGATAATGCTCGAGATCTCTTGTCATATTGTAGCTGTCAGCTCTTAGCAATAATTTTCCACATTGAAAAAAATATCTCCCATCTATCGCTGTTATTCACGGAAGGTACCCCAGCTCATCAACGGTCTTTGTTCTGCCACGTTTCTGCCTGCAACAAAAGCAGCAGCTTGCTTAGGTTCTGGGAGAGCTGCTTGTTCATTTACAATCATGTGTGTCACACCCGACATTGTAGGCCGATCAGCAGGAATTTCTTGGACCCAAAGGAGTCCTATGTTTATGTATCTCAACAACGTAGAAGTTGAAGGAGGATCGATCTCCCAGGATTGGATCCATCAAGTCCAAAGCTTTATTAGAATATTTCCATAACTTCCATGCCTATGGTATAACAACGCAAATGCTGCATCATTAGTGTGGAAACTAGGAAAGTAGTCAAATACAAATTAAAATGGAAGAAAAAGAAATAAGCGTATATGAAAGCTCCCCACATGTCCAAGAAGATTGAGGGAGTCGCTGTGGTAGAAACTAGTATTCTTCCTGACGCTTACAATCTCAAGTACCAGCACCCCGAAGCTAAACACATCAGATTTTATCGAGAAGAGGCCCTCCATAGCATATTCAGGGGACATATAGCCACTAAGAATTGGTAAGGTCAGTGCAGATCATGTGAAGAGTAGCTGTTACTTGCAAGTGGAATTCAAGAAACGTACTAAGTTCCAACGACCCTGCTGGTGTTTGCTTGAGTTTCGTTGCCTCCGAAAATTCGAGCCATCCAGAATCGGATATTTTTGGATTCATTTCACTGTGTATAGAATATTGCTAGGTTTTAAATCCCTGTAAATGATTCGTAACTGTTGCTACCAATTTTTATTTTATTTTGGAAAAAATTTCAAAAAAACCAAAATATAACAAAAATAAAAATAATATTCAAGTTTTGCGTGTCTGTCGTCTGTAGTGTTTTTTCTACGCGTTTTGTTAACCCAGTTCAAAAATGTCGTTTTCAAATATTAATGTTGTCTTCCAGAGAGAGAATGGCCCATCAAAAGGATATCAGCTCCAATGGAAAAGCAAGTCTTGTGAAAACGAATAGCAAAAAGCAAAAAAGCGAAACCTGGCTTTGTCACGTCGCGTCCTCTTTAATTCGTGGGATTAATGGTGTTTGAACAAAAATCCCCTTTGAATTTAGCAACTATAAGAATACTGTCTCTAATATTGTTGCGATCAGCTTTAATTTCCCTTTAATTTTCGACGTTGAGTTGGACTTCACGTTCGCACTATCCCCTCCAATTTAAGGCTTTGGCATTGTATTTTTTGAGTCACATAATCAATAATATAATGGATGAAAGAAAGAGAAATTTAGATTTTTTTAATTAGTGTATTGTATGTTCTTTTTTTTTTTTTGGAAATACAATAATGATCATTGGTGCTCCAGGGTGTTATAATTTATTTATTTTTGAAAACAATTGAAGAGGAGAAAATAAGGGAGTGTTCAGTAATAGAAAATATTTTATTGGACAAATTATTCTTTTCTTATTCGTTTATTTTTTTACTAAAATATTTTTTTATTAGTAGCATGTTTCTTCTTCTTCTTCTTCTTTTTATTTGAGAAAAGCCCCTTTGTTTTTTAATTCTGGTCCTTTTCTTTTATTTTTTTAATACTATAAATTTAAATACTGTTTCATTAAATCAGTCTGTAATTTAATTCTGAAATTCAAGCAAACGCCTTAATTTTCAAGTATTTCAAAACAAAAAAAGAAAATATCAACACAAAAATCAGCCTCATCGGAGTCCAGGGTAGCCCACACGTGCCGCCTGAATATTCAGCCAGATCGCCCACGCGCATCCCACGCGCCCCGAGGTTGAAGACGACTGAGCCACACGCGCGCCATATTGGAGCCGTGCCGAGCCACAAGCCGAGTCCAGCCGAGCCACAAGCCGAGCCGTACCCGCCGAGCCGAGCCGTGTTCCAGCCTCAGCCGAGCCGAAGGATATTCCCTAGAATATTCCCGGTTCAACCCAGCGAACCGTCCGCCGTACAGAATTGGTTTTTGGACCGGTTCACCATTTTCTGACCCGATTTCAACAAAGTCAGACCGGTTCCCGACTATTTGGACCATTCCGGATCGATCTACAGTGTCCATTTGGCCAAATTTGGCTCCTAGAAGGCGATATAGTCATTAAAAGAGCAAAATGACTACAGAAGGTACGCATACACTCATTCCAAAGCTGACCAAAGACAACTATGATAGTTGGTGCATCAGATTGAAGGCATTTCTTGGGTCAGAAGAGTGTTTGGATATTGTACAAACTGGTTATGATGAACCAGAGTCCAAAGAAAGAGAAGATGCTTTACAAGAGGCACAGAAGCAAGCCCTCAAAGTCAACAGAAAGAAGGACAACAAGCAAAGACCATCATCTATCAAGGTCTTGATGAAGATACATTCGAGATCATAGCTTTCGCTGAAACATCACATGATATATGGGAGGCTCTCCAACAGAAATACAAAGGTGTTGACAGAATCAAGAAGATTCGTCTTCAATCTTTGAGAGGAGAATTCGAATTATTACGAATGAAGTCCTCAGAATCTATTTCTGATTATCATACAAGGATTATGGTGATAGTCAATCAGATGAGGAGAAATGGAGAAGCCATCATAGATACTCGAATTATTGAGAAAATTTTGAGATCCATAGATCCAAAATTTGATCATGTTGTTGTCGCAATTGAAGAGTCCAAGGAAGTGGACAAGTTGACAGTGGATGAGCTTATGAGTTCTTTACAAGCTCATGAGCAGAAGATTGTAATGCGAAATGAAGATAAGGCAATTGAGCATGCCTTACAAGCAAAGCTGTCTTTCAAGGACAAATATGAGCAAGGGGAGACTTCATCAAGTGGCTACACCACTCAAGGAGGAAGTCAAAATCCAGAGGAGGATTCTAGCAATTCCAAGGAAGAGGTTCTTGGAATACAAGCTTTAGAGGAAGAGGTGGTAGAAACACCACCAGAGGAGGCCGAGGACAACAAGCATTCACTCCTAGAGGAAGAGGAGGCGGTTACAATAACTGTGACAAGAGGAATATCCAATGTTATAGTTGCAATGAATTTGGGCACTATAGCACTGAATGCCGATGGAAAGCTCCGTTGGAGATACGTGAGCAAGCCAACTATGCAGAAAAAGATGATAGAGAAGCATCTGCATTTCTTGTCCAACAAGAACTTGGCGAGAAACAAGAGAACATATGGTATCTAGATACTGGAGCCAGCAATCACATGTGCGGCTACCGAGAGTTATTTGGTGATCTAGATGAGACCAAGCAAGGTCTAGTTACTTTTGGAGATACCACAAAGGTTCCATTCAAAGGTAAAGGCAGCATCCCAGTCAAGTTGAAGAATGGCGATTCCAGCTACATCGCCAATGTGTATTATGTTCCAGCCATAAAGCAGAACCTGATCAGCTTAGGTCAACTTTTGGAGAGAGGATATAGTTTTTACTCGAAGAATTGTCATCTGACAATTAGAGACAACAATGGGAGATTAATGGCCTACGTGAAAATGTCCAAGAATAGGATGTTTCCTTTGGACATCCAGTATGATGGAGCAAGGTGTTTTAGTGCCATCACCAACAGTGAAGAATGGCTTTGGCACCTAAGGCTTGGACATCTGAATTTCACAAGTTTGAAGATGCTAGCAAGCAAGAAGATGGTCAAAGGTTTGCCTCACATTGATCATCCAGATGAAGTCTGTGAAAGTTGTGTCCTCAGCAAACATCACAGATCCAGTTTTGCCAAAGAAGTCAACTGGAGAGCAAAGAGGCCACTGGAGTTAGTACACACAGATGTGTGTGGCCCAATTACGCCTATATCGACTGGACAAAATAGGTACTTCCTCACTTTTACTGATGATTTTAGTAGAAAGACGTGGATATACTTTCTGAAGAGGAAGTCAGAAGTATTCAATTGTTTTAAAGATTTTAAAGCAATTGTGGAGAAGCAAACTGGTTACACGATCAGAACCGTAAGATCTGATCAAGGTGGAGAATATACAGCAAATGACTTTGAAGCCTATTGTACACAACAAGGCATCAGACATCAGACGACGCCAGCTTATACACCACAGCTGAACGGTGTAGCCGAAAGGAAGAATCGCACGATTCTTGACATGGCAAGAAGTCTGCTCAAAGCAAAGAAGTTGCCCAAGCAATACTGGGCTGAAGCTGTATCATGTGCAGTGTATCTACTGAATCGCTGCCCAACCAGAAGTTTGCAAGGAGTCACTCCAGAAGAAGCATGGAGTGGTCACAAACCAAGTGTTACTCATCTACGAGTCTTTGGTTGTGTGGCATATGCAAAGATCCCAGATGCAAGAAGGAGAAAGCTCGATGATAAGAGCGAGAAATGCATCTTTGTCGGATATGGTGAAAGAAGGATGGGATACAGGCTGTATAATCCCATCACGAAGAAGGTGATTACAAGTAGAGATGTTATCTTTTGAAGAAGATAAATCTTGGGAATGGAATGGTGATCAAGAAGCAGTCAAATGGATCAATCTTGATTTGATCCTTGAAGGTGAAGAAGTACCAACAGTACTTGTCGAAGAACCAATTGTGCCAGCAGCTGAACCACAAAGTCCGGTGTTTATACCAGCAGTTGAACCACAAAGTCCGGTACACAGATTCCCTGTATTCAACAGGAGGAACACACCAGGAGCATCATCATCAACACCAACATCAGCATCCTCATCAGAAGGACCAAGAAGGATGAGGAATCTTGAAGAGTTGTACGATACCACTCAGGTCATGGAAGATACAACTCTGTTTTGTTTCCATGCAGATAAGGACCCACCAGAAAAGAAGAAAGCAAAAGGTGTCAAAAGGGTCTCCAAGCAGAAAGAAGGCATTGAAAGGAGAAGTGTTCATGCTCGGCATGACATCCCTCGATTGAGTTTAAGGGGGAGATTTGTTGAATTAAACTCAACATCTAGATGGTCAAGGAAGGCAACCACCAGCTGCCACCGACCAGCCACCAGCCGACCAGCCGCAGCCGCCAGCCGCCTCCACTGTCGCCCGCCGCCTTCACACTTGAAGGTTGAATTTTCGTATTTTGATTTGTGTATAAATAGAGTGCCCAGCTTATGTTTATTTGTGTGGAGAGAATTGAGAGAAACACTTGAAAGAAAATAGAGAGAGAGAGGGCGTGTAATTGTTAAGCTTTTGTATTGTAATTGTAAGCTTCGGTTTTGTGTAATAAAACAGTGTTTTATCCCCTCTGAGTGTTTCAAAGCCACCACCAGTGGTTTCTCCCACCAACATCGAGAACATACCTGTTGCAGGATCTTCTGAGTTTTTCCAGGAAATAAGCCGCTGCACTTGCCCAGTGTGCTTGTTGATTCCAAGCTTTCCACCAGGTAGCCATGTGTCAGTTGGATAATCGAAACTCTGCCAATATATGGTAGATGGATTTGAGCCATCTCTTACGACAAAGTTTCCATCATCAAGAAGTACTGCTTCTGCTGTACTAGTATTCGACATTGAAGATGCAAGAGCTGTTGACCAAACTGTTTTGGTGAAATTCATCAGCAAGACAAGATTGCCATCAGCTGACAGTTCAAGCTTCGATGAAGCTGGGTCGTTTGAAGGGCTCTCCTGTTTGCTACCCAAACATATATCTTATTTGCGAACTTCTTATACCATATTCCCAGGTAAATGTTTACTGAAGTGCCTGGCTTGAAGAAACCGAGTTCAAAAATGCCGTTTTGAGATATTAGGGTCTCGCTTGCAGAGAGAGATTGGCCAACCAAAAGGGTATCACCTACAATGGAGAAGCAAGTCCTATGGGAAACGAATAGCAACAACAGCACAAAGAGCAAAAAACGTGGCTTTGTCTGAACACACATCCTCTCTAATTCGTGGGATTAAGGGTGAAAGAGCTGTGACTGAGCACGAATCAGAGAACGAGGAAGGGAAAAAAACAAGAAATCCCTTGTGAATTCATCAACTATATGATAATGCTCGAGATCTCTTGTCATATTGTAGCTGTCAGCTCTTAGCAATAATTTTCCACATTGACTTGGACTTTTCTGTTCTCGCTATCCCCTCCAATTAGAGGCTATGCCATTTATTTTTTGAGTCATGTAATGCCGAAAAGTGGGTTGAATTGTCAAATAACAGTAAAAATATCAATAATATAAGGCATTGAGAAATTTATTTTTTTTGAAATCTAGAACTTAAAATGGAAATTTCTATACAATATATTTTTGTTTATTGTTTTTACTTATATTAATTGAAATTCATGATCTAGATTCAGTTTCAAGTGTATTATATGCTTAGTTTTTTTTTTTTTTTGAAAAAATCATTGGTGCTCTTGAGTTTCGTTGCCTCCGAAAATTCGAGCCATCCAGAATCGGATATTTTTGGATTCATTTCACTGTGTAATAGAATATTGCTAGGTTTTAAATCCCTGTAAATGATTCGTAACTGTTGCTACCAATTTTTTATTTTATTTTGGAAAAAATTTCAAAAAAAACCAAAATATAACAAAAAACTAAAAAATATATTCTTCAAGTCTTTGCGTCGTCTGTCGTCTGTAGTGTTTTTTTCTACGCGTTCTTGTTAACCCAGTTCAAAAATGTCGTTTTCAAATATTAATGTCTGTCTTCCAGAGAGAGAATGGCCACTCAAAAGGATATCAGCTCCAATGGAAAAGCAAGTCTTGTGAGAAACGAATAGCAACAATAGCACAAAAAGCAAGAAACCTGGCTTTGTCACGTCGCGCCTCCTCTTTAATTCGTGGGATTAATGGTGTTTGAACAAAAAATCCCCTTTGAATTTAGCAACTATAAGAATACTGTCTCTAACATATTGTTGCGATCAGCTTTAATTTCCCTTTAATTTTCGACGTTGACTTGGACTTCACGTTCGCACTATCCCCTCCAATTTAGGGCTTTGGCATTGTATTTTTTGAGTCACATAATCAATAAATGAAAGAAAGAGAAATTTAGATTTTTAAAGCCAGAAACTTATAAATGAGAAATTCTATATAGTATAATTTAATTAGTGTATTGTATGTTCTTTTTTTTTTTTTGAAATACAATAATGATCATTGGTGCTCCAGGGTGTTATAATTTATTTATTTTTGAAAACAATTGAAGAGGAGAAAATAAGGGAGTGTTCAGTAATAGAAAATATTTATTGGATAAATTATTCTTTTCTTATTCGTTTATTTTTTTACTAAAATATTTTTTTATTAGTAGCATGTTTCTTTTCTTCTTCTTCTTTTTATTTGAGAAAAGCCCCTTTGTTTTTTTATTCTGGCCCTTTTCTTTTATTTTTTTAATACTATAAATTTAAATACTGTTTTATTAAATCAGTCTGTAATTTAATTCTGAAATTCAAGCAAACACCTTAATTTTCAAGTATTTCAAAACAAAATATCACAAACAACGTGTGAAATATATAATTGAAAAAAAGAAATCATTTATTAAAACATAAAATAAAAAGAAAATGGGTCTGTCATCCACAATGCATTGTGAAAGGATACATGTAGGCTGTCGTAAGTGCAAGAATTTCAAAGTGCAATTGAAAAAAAGTTGACACTTTCTTGTCGTTACAATTTTCTTTCGTTAGAAAAGAAATTTACTGTCAAATTTAGCTTAATACCAGTACTGGGAATCCATCAGAACCCCTTCTAGCTCTTGCATTATCAGACATCTAATAAAGCATCCAAAAACCATCTAAGATTAACATATAAGAAAATCGCAATGGTTATTTCAATTCTATAAAAACCCCATCAGAGACACAGGATTTGTCTTTCATTTATCAAAGAACAATTTAACAGGAAAATCCTACTTCCAAACAGAGAATCTTGTAGAAGTAAAGACAAAAACAAGCAAACAGACTTAGTACTGTCGAATATCTAGTGGCAACTCCTTAGTTTTGTTCCTTAATAAATGCAACCACACCAGGCAATCTTCAAAATATCAGCACCCCCTCAGCAAAACCAGTTATTCAGGCAATCAGGGTGACGAGCTGCTTGGAAGGAAGGAAGGAAGGAAGGTATTGGACTGGCTGTGTCAGTGTTGGCCTGTTGGGTCCATTTAGCCTACTCAACCGCTTCAAGCCTTCAGCATCTGACGGGCTAATTATGTGGTATTATAAGATGAATTTGTACTCAAAGGAAAATGAGTTTTTAATATATTTAAGATCTGAATTAAATGTGTTCTATGAACACTTGATTTGACGTTGTTCATGTTTCAATACAATGAAATATAGGAGAAAATGAAACAAACAATTGTACGATTCAAATCGGAGAACTTATACAAATAAGCTTGATCTAAGCTCCATACTCATAGCTTCCTCGCTCTGATATTGAAGTAGCTTCATGTCCTTTAGACCTCTTGATGAAAAAACTATCTCCCATCTATCGCCGTTATTGTCACATTATTCACGGAAGGTACCCCAGAAGATCTCATCAATGGTCTTTGTTCTGCCATGTTTCTGCCTGCAACAAAAGCAGCAGGTTGCTTAGGTTCTGGGAGAGCTGCTTGTTCATTTACAATCATGTGCATAACATCAGACATTGTAGGCCGATCAGCAGGAATTTCTTGGACACAAAGGAGTCTTGTAAATATAGAGATCAAATATTACAAAATCATAAACCAATACCTGTACACTGGATTAAGAAGTTTTTTTATTGTAGAAAAAAATGGAAAGATAGGTTATGTCAGGGAACACTGCGTCCGCGTTTTTTACCGTGATTTTGTCAAAAATGGTTTCTCGTCATTTATTGGATCATACTGTCTATATGTACAAAGCCATACCTGTTCGGGTACTGCCATTACCAATCTGTTGTTCAAGCTCAGAAGCAGCAAGTCTGATGTAAATTTCTGCTCCAGCCCGGCCATCAGCAACCCCTGGATGGTGTTGTAAGTTTATAAGATCTCCTTCCCATAAAGAACACCCACTGTTATAATTATAGGCATAAGCCACGCAAGAACAAATTTCCAAGCAATGCAATCTACATCTTTCAGCACTCTCTTTCTGATATGTTTTTGAATTTGCAGGTAATGTCAGATTCGAAATCTTTAGGAATCCATCTTCCTTTCCAACACTTCTCTTATTTTGACACTGCAAAGGAGATTTCCTAACACAACCACTTGACCAATCATTTTGCACTAATGGTTTAAAACCTCTCAGGCATTCACAAAAGCTCGATGAATTTCCTTGAAAGACTCCAAAAACCCCGCATAAACCATAAAATTCAGCTTGGTCTCCTGGTTGAGCACAAAAAAGAGCCCAAAAAAGACCCCAATCAAACCATGCGAGTTGTTGCATCTGTCCTGAAACATCAATCACGGTTCTTGAAAGATATGAGTTATTGTACAAAGAATAGGTGAAGTAGCTTTCATTTTCATTTGATACATAACTATAGTTGAAAGTATGGCTCGATGTCATCTCAGGTACCAAGGCAAATCTTTCTCCATCCCAATCACCACTGCTCCAATACCTGTGTGACCTGTTCCACTCTATGAAAAGCTGACTGCTTCCATTAGGGTCGATCCCAATCGAGAACATACCTGGTGCAGGGTCTTCTGCGTTTTTCCAGGAAATAAGCCGCTGCACTTGCCCAGTGTGCTTGTTGATTCCAAGCTTTCCACCAGGTAGCCATGTGTCAGTTGGATAATCGAAACTCTGCCAATATATGGTAGCTGGATTTGAGCCATCTCTTACGACAAAGTTTCCATCATCAAGAAGTACTGCTTCTGCTGTACTAGTATTCGACATTGAAGATGCAAGAGCTGTTGACCAAACTGTTTTGGTGAAATATGTCTGTAGGACAAGATTGCCATCAGATAACAATTCAAGCTTCGATGAAGCAGGGTAGTTGGAAGGGCTCTCCCTATTTGCTACCCAAACAGTCGCCTTATATCCGAAGTTCTTATACCATATTCCCAGGTAAATGCTTAAAGAAGCGCCTGGCTGGAAGAAACCGAGTTCAAAAGCGCCGTTTCGAGATATTAGGGTCTCGCTTGCAGAGAGAGATTGGCCAACCAAAAGGGTATCACCTACAATGGAGAAGCAAGTCCTATGGGAAACGAATAGCAACAACAGCATAAAGAGCAAAAAACGTGGCTTTGTCTCAACACACATCCTTTCTAATTCGTGGGATTAAGGGTGAAAGAGCTGTGACTGAGCATGAATCAGAGAAAGAGGAAGGGAAAAAAACAAGAAATCCCCTGTGAATTCATCAACTATATGATAATGCTCTAGATCTCTTGTCATATTGTAGCTGTCAGCTCTTACCAATAATTTTCCACATTGACTTGGACTTTCCTTTTCTCGGTATCCTCTCCAATTAGAGGCTATGCCATTTGTTTAATGAGTCATGTAATGCTGAAATGGGGGTTGAATTTTCAAATTACAGTAAAAATATCAATAATATAAGGCATTGAAGAAAGAGAACTTTTTTTTTTTTGAAATCTAGAACTTAAATGTAAATTTCTATACAATATATTTTTGTTTATTGTTTTTACTTATATTTTATTGAAATTCTTGATCTAGATTCAGTTTCAAGTGTATTATATGCTCTTAGTTTTTTTTTTTTGAAAAAAAATCATTGGTGCTCTAGAGTGTTTTCATTGTATTTTAAAAATTGTATCGAGGAAGAGCAGAGAAAGAGAGAGGGGTGTATTATATGCTCTCGCTTTCCCTTTTGAATTTAGCAACTATGAGAATACTCTGTCTCTAACATATTGTTGCTATCAGCTTTCCCTTTTCGACGTTGACTTGGACTTCACGTTCGCACTATCCCCTCCAATTTAAGGCTTTGGCATTGTATTTTTTG
Source organism: Populus tremula (assembly GCA_964019445.1). Lineage (NCBI taxonomy): Eukaryota > Viridiplantae > Streptophyta > Magnoliopsida > Malpighiales > Salicaceae > Populus > Populus tremula. The sequence continues at coordinate 46,860 of CAXHTJ010001251.1, read as the reverse complement.
AGTCACGTTATCAATAATATAATGCATGAAAGAAAGAGAAATTTAGATTTTTCAAAGCCAAAAACATAAAATATCACAACAGCACGTGAAAAGATACAATTGAAAAAAAGAAATCATTTATTAAAACATAAAATAAAAAGAAAATGGCTCTGTCATCGACAATGCATGGTGAAAGGAGACATGTAGGCTGTCGTATGTGCAAGAATTTCAAAGTGCAAGAATCTTGTATAAGTAAAGACAAAAACAAGCAGACAGACTTAGTATTAAGAAATTTATTTTAACCTTGCTCGAAATTCTGGACAAAACAGTCTCGAGGTTGAAGATTATTAAATTTTATTTTAATTCTTGATTTATGAAAATTATAGTTTAGTTTTTAAAATTTAAAAATATTATAATCTGATCCCTAAATATATTTTGAGATTCTGAACAATGTTATTATGAGGTTAAAAATGATGAATCTCAGTTTGATAATTGATTTAGAATATTTTTAGGTTTTTCCCTCAATTTTGAAAATTTACATTTTAGTCCCTGAACTTTATAAAAATTACAGTTCAGGCCCTAGTTCGTTCTAGACAGAATTGAGGATGGTTTATTGGTGGAATTTCAGTATGTTTATCTATTTACATTTTGGTCCTCTAATTTTGAAAAAATTATGTTTTGATCCCTGTTTTGAAAAATTATCGTTTTAGTCTCTAAACTTAGGAGACTAAACCTGGTTTTCTTTCATGCGTTGGAATATTTTATTTGTGTTCTTTTGAGTTGCTATTGAGTATATTTTGTATATTTGTTGTAGGTTCTCCTAACGATACTCAATAGATTTTTCAAGTCTTTCATTTGATATTCCTTTTAATCTATATTTTTCCGGGTGAGATGGGATAATTTTTAATATACATATAATATAAATAAATATGTATATTGATTATACGATGAGTACGCCTAGTTAATTTCTTGAATATTTATATATTTTATTTTATTTTTCGAGTACTTATTTATTCTTGAATTTGCACTCGTAATCTATCGAACTAAATTTCATTTGATATAATATATGTTTCTTTGATCATTCTATGAATATCTATTATGTCTTGATATAGAACTTGTCAATAACTCCATTCTAAAATATATATTGTTGTTTTAATGTTTAGTCAAAACAATTAATTTTATATATAAAATTTTTTTAAAAATAAATGAATCTGATATTATTATATTTCACCCAGATTTAATTAGATTAATTACTGGATTTAATTCCCAACTCAATTCAAAAAATCAAAACAATCCAGGCCACGTTTGATTTGACGGGTCATCTGATATTAATATTGATGATTAAAGTAAACACTATTACTGATTAAAGTAATCACATGTTGCTAAATAAAAAATATTATATATCAAGATAAACTTGCCACAGCATGATCTCTCATTTACAGCTTTTAATAAAAATCTAGCCTCTGGAATTCAACTGCTACGCCTACTATAATTACATGTAATTAAGTGCATCTAAGACTGTATACCTAATTATTAAACCTTTTTCCCCATGACCCTCCCTGGTTCCTACATAAATCCAATGATATCTTGGTATTAAAAGAAACAATCATCTGGCATCTATCGCTGTTATTGTCACATTAGTAACGGAAGATGCCCCAGCAGAGCTCATCAATTGATGACCTTGGTTCTGCCATGTTTCTGCCTGCAACAAACGCAGGTTGCTAGGGTTCCGGGAGAGATACGCGGTCCTTTACAATCATGGAGATGACATCAGACATTGTAGTCCGATCATCAGGGATTTGTTGGACACAAAGGAGTCCTATGTTTATGTATCTCAACAACGTAGAAGTTGAAGGAGGATCTCCCAGGCTTGGATCCATCAAGTCCAAAGCTTTATTAGAATATTTCCATAACTTCCATGCCTATGGTATAACAACGCAAAGTTGCATCGTTAGAGTGGAGACTAGGAACGTAATCAAATAAAATTCAAGCAGGAAGAAAAAGAAAAAGGGAGTATATGAAAGCTTCCCACATGTTCAAGAAGATGGAGGGAGTCACTGTGGTAGAAACTAGTATTCTTCTCGCCGCTCACAATCTCAAGTACCAGCAACCCGAAGCTAAACACATCAGATTTTATTGAGAAGAGACCCTCCATAGCATATTCAGGGGACATATTGTTGGGATTTGCCATTAATGGGCAACCTACCCTAAGGGGTAGGGTTATCATTTGTCAATGGTGGTTGCACCCACCATTGACAAATATATTAACTCCCATGTGGTTAAAGTGGCATTGTTCCTCTTCTTCTTCCCCCCGAACCTGCAACAGAAGGAAGGAAACTTTGTTTTTGTTTTTGAAAATCCTTCCCGCCTCTCTCTCCTCGCCCCCACCGAAGCCCCACAAGACCACCGAACGGGTCACTGGCCGGCCAGCCGTTGCGTGATTGAAGGCGCACTAGCAAAAGGCACACTGCTCCTTTTTCCCCCCTATAAATAGAGAGAGACCGAAGAAGAGAGAGAGACCGGAGGATAGAAAAAAAAACAGACAGAGAGGGGGATTTTTTTGGACGAGAGAGGGCTTTTGGAAACTGAAAGGAGAGGGAAGTTTGAAACGATGAAAGATACTGTGAGAGTATAGAAAAGAGAGAAACCAAAACAGAGGACGGGAGGTGAAGTTTTTGAGCGGAGACAGAGGAGAGGGCCAAAAACAGAAGAGAAGGAGCCGCTGCAGAGGAACAGTTGCTGTCACCGGGCTCCCCAGCCACCGACCACCATCCAGGTCGCCACCACCAGCATCTCCACGAAGCTGCTGCAGGGATATGAGAGTTTGGTTGACAGAAGGAGCAAAGGCAACCAAAGAGAAGAAGACAGGGAAGCTTGAAACAGAAGCAGAGAAGAACACAGAAGCAGCAGGGAAGAGGAAGAGCCAACCTTCGGTCAGCAACCGCCAGCAAAACAGCCACCAGCACCACCGTCAGCTCCTCTACCCAAGCTCATCGTCGCAGGTAACTCTTCCCCTTATCCCGTATTCGTCTTCTTGCATGCAGAACGTGCACTGTGCACGTTCTGCAAGTAAGAAATTAATTAGCTGGTTACTGTGTGCACAGTAACCAGCTAATTAATTCCCGGTTACTATGCATGTCTATTTAATTACCAGGTTACTGTGCAGGTGCACAATAACCACCTAATTAATTAACTGGTTACTGTGTAGGTGCACAATAACCAGTCAATGTTCATTTCGGGCTGGAATATCAGCCCAGCCCAGGTGGCTGGACTGTAGAAAGTAGGCTTGTTTTATTTCGGGCCTATTTTGGCCTAGTCCCCTTTTGGGCCGGGTTCGGTCTAGTAAAAAATTTAAATTATAAAAAATAAAAAATTTTCAAAAATTATTTCAAGGAATTTGTGATTTTTCTGTAATTTTATTACTGCATTTTGGTCAATATCGATTTGTATTTTTATACTGTGGAGATACAATTCGGTATTAAAATACCGGTTTTGTCAAAGATATTTATTAAAAAAAATGTTTTTGTTTTCATGCATACGGCCAATACTCTAACATGTTTTGAATGTTCTTTTATATAAAAAAAAAATATTGGAAGTTTTGAAAATGTGTTTTCGCATAGATTTCTTAAACACAAATTATTTTCTTGCATTTCTGGATCTTACAACATGTTTGTAAAACTCCAAAGGGTATTGGCCAATATTCCAAAAACTATAAAAATCTTATTTTTAAGGAGGAAATTCATTTATTATTTACCGCTAATGTTTGGATAAAGAAATCCTTAAAAGGATGAATATTCAAAATATTATTGGGAGTAATAAATCCGCACACATTCTTGAAAGAAGCCTTGATTATAATCGAGGACATTTCAAAATTTTAATTTTTTTTTATTTCACGATTTACGAGTCGCAAACTCTTGAAATACTAAGGGAAAAATAAGCTTTCAAAGCACATGGAATCTCCTTAGATTTCTATACAAAATCAATTGACGAGACTAGAAAACACCAACACCATAGATTATAAGAGCAAACCAAACACCAAGCAGCTTACCTTAGGTAGGACGTATTAGGGGTGCTAATACCTTCCCTTTACGCAACCTGTCCCTTGCCTTAGAATCTCTGAAAGACCAGTTAGGGTTTCTAGTAACCCAAAATATTAGGTGGCGACTCCAAAGAACCAAATCAGTAAAACAAAACGAAAGTCGCCAGTCGAATGTCGCAAAACAAATTTTTGTTTTTTTTAGGGTGCGACATGGACGATTTGAGGTGGAGAGTGAAAACTGATGAAGACCAATCTTGACGAATCTAAGCACTGGTAGTCTCGCCAGATGTTGAGAAATCAGGTATAAAACCTGTATTCCAGATCACTTATAAAGGAAAGCCGCAACAAAGCTAGCAAATGGTTGTATATACGGAGAGACAGTACTATTTTCGTATATGTAACAGTTTGTAATGAAACTGTTGAAGAGTAGCAGGATGAAGGCACAAAGGGAACAGTTGGGTTCCGTATGATCAAGGATCTGATGGAGTGGTGATTTCTCCAAAGAAGCTAGATTTGGTGACTGTGTTTTCTCGAGGGGAGAATTGATGAAGACCCTGATAATGGAAGAGAAATACAGCGAGGGGATAAAGATTGGCACCCTATTTTGACTTGGATAGGTGTTGTGACAGGATGAGCTGCTGTCAAACATAAGCAAGGAATATGGAGAAATCTGGAGAACAGAAATTGCACGAGGGCACACGGAGATTGTGCAGGAGTACCCGTAGGATCCTAACGAGGTACTGTATTGAGACAATAGGTGCAAGGAGAAGAAGAGTTCCCAGATGAAGCTCAGAGCAGAGACTGTTAGAAGTTGTACAACAAGAAGTCTCTTGTGCTCTTGATAAAAGGCAACAAGCGAGGACCTTTCCAATGCATGCAATGATGGAAAGATGAGCTGTTGTAGAAGCACCTAATTGAGGGGGTGCTAATGCCTGTGATAAAAGGCGACCGCCTATGATGAAAGGCGAAGACACCAAAGAGAGTGGTGTAGGTGGAGCTGTCAAGCAGAAAGGCGTAGAAGCTCCAAACATAGAAATCGAGGTGGAGGATTGCGAGGAGTATGCCGCAACTTTCAATTTCTATGTAATCAGTGGCAGTAATCTCTCCCAAGTCCACATGGGGGTAGAGAATCTTGGAGCCACTAAAGCATCCCAGCTGAACGAGGATGCGACTGCCTATGAAAGGCAAAGACACCTCAGAAGAAGGTGTGTGGGTCATGATAGGAGCCCAAATTCAGACCGCCGCACAACGACGAGCGGAGACACCTCAGATGGAAGGTGTGAGGGCCAGGATAGGAGCCCCAGTTCAGAACGCCCAGAGCCAATGTGATGGCTGGATATGAGTGGACAGATGGATAGCCAATGAAGTGGCTATGATGAGTATGGAGACAAATGCATGATTGACTTTCATGGATATTGCCCCCATGCTAAAGATCAATGAGCTAGAAGACATTTGCCTTGGACAATAAGTGTGTGACTTGTGGGGCATTAAGACGCGGCTGCTATGAAGGAGCAGAGGGCATGCGCAGGTTCCGGGAACGAGTTGACTCTTGTCAAGGTGGTGAGCTCGGAGATGGCATTGTAATACTCAGAGTATAAAGACAGATATGGATCAACCTTTAATGGGCTGCCCCCATAGGTAAAGGTGGAAAGCTACCTAGACTCTTGAGACTAAGAGTGAGAGACTCACGGAGAAGTAAGGCGTGGTTCCTAGGGTGGAACAGAGGGCAGGCGCAACTCCTGGATGAGTAGACTCTTGGAAGAGTGGTGAGCTCGTGATCATATTGAGATACTCGGATAATGACTGTCGCACTTGGAAATATCTGTTTAAGGGGGTGCTGTAAGCCTTAGTGTGAGGCTTGATAAATCATTCCGGACCGAGCATGGTTGATACGCTCGAAGGGGAATGTTTTCCCAGAGAAAAGCGTTAACACTCTTCAGATGTGAAGTGGCAGACCATCTGGTTGTAGTGATCCTTTTGTGTGAGAAAAGGTGTGCTTTGGTGACTCTGGTGATTGAAAGGTTGGGCGAGTACCTGTAAACTTGGCCACAGACGCTCTCAGAATGGTAAGCTTGGAAGAGCTGCAGGATGCAAGCTTGTGCTGAAGAAGCAAGAGGACAATTGCCCATATAAATGTCAAAGGGGGTGATTGTTGGGATTTGCCATTAATGGGCAACCTACCCTAAGGGGTAGGGTTATCATTTGTCAATGGTGGTTGCACTCACCATTGACAAATATATTAACTCCCATGTGCAGCTGCTGGAAAGAAGAAAAGGAGCCACCATCCCTGCCTATAAATAGGCAACAACAAGAGAGCATAAGGTGTGAGAGTGAGAGTGAGCATGTGAAGGGATTAGAGAGAAAGAGAGAGCTGCAATGGCAGCAGCTGCAAGGCAGCAGGCAAGGCAGAGAGATGGGAGTTGAGTGATGAGATCCTCCTCCATGTATTTATTGTATCCTTTCTCTATCTCTAAATAAAATGAACCTCTCCCGAAGATGTAGGCGGTTTTGCCGAACCACGTAAAATATTGTGTCAGTGTGCTTACTCCTCCCTTGAGCAGAGATCAGTACATCACCGGTCGGAATCCCCAACAATAGCCACTAAGATTTGAAAAGGTCAGCGCAGATCATGTTAAGAGTAGCATGTCCTGGAAAACAGAATTTAAGAAACTTACTGTGTTCCAACGATCCTGTTGGTGTTTGCTGAGTTTCATTGCCTCTGAAAATTCGAGCCATCCCGAAATCGGATATTTTTGGAATAGAATGTTGCCCTATTAAATGAACCAAAGTCCTTCTGAGAGTTTATTCAAACTATTTTAACATTTTTTCTTAGGATAATCAGGATTTCTCATTTGAACGTAAACTTACCTTATAAACAGGTCCGAATCCTCCCTCTCCAAGCTTATCTGAGAGCTGTCCAGTTGCAACTAATGGCAATTCCATACTTTTATTCCATTTTTCTTCCCATTGCCAACAGAGCTAGATTCATTGCTTGTTGAGCTAGGATCGGTATCGAAATCAAAGAGCAATAAATTGTGACTTGCATGTTCCTTCCCGGTTTAAGAAAAAAAATAAAAATGACTGAACACAATCACTTTTTTGAACACAATCACGCTCTTATAACTTTTTATGGATAAAATTTTATGGCAAGTAATAATATAAAAAATACAAAGTTATTAGAACGATGACCATATTTTATGGTGATGCAATAGTTGTAGTGGTGATAAAGGTTGGGGTGGGAATGGAGGGGTGATGGTGGTGGTAGTGGAGGAGTGATAAGTGTTAGGATATTGTCATTTAGTGGCAATACTCCACCACCAAGCAAGTGGAAGCACCATGAGTGCCACTAATGGTGGCATGTTTTAAGGCCTTCTTATCCCACCATGATTGACAAGTGTGCTGAAGAAACTTACCATTCATGCCTATAAAAGATGCATATTTATGGAGAGCAAAAGTGAGAGAGTGTAGAAAATGAAGTGAAGAGAAGAAGAGAGAAAGAGGAGCTGCTGCCATATGCAGCAGCATGTGTGAGCTGGGAGTTGAGTAAGAGTGGATGTGATCCTCCTCTTCCATGTATTTATTGTATCATTTCTCTATCTCTAATAAAATGGACCTCTCCCGTGGATGTATGCGATTTGCCGAACCACGTTAAATATTGTCTCAATATGCTTGCCCTCCGTTGAACAATTATCAATACATCACCGGTCGGATTTCCCCAACAATAAGGTGATGGTGGTGATAACAATATAATGATGGAGTAGTAGCAACAAGGATGGTAGCAGCCATTGTGGTGCGGAGGTCCTAGCTGCAAGATAGTGGTGGTTAAAATTATTGCATGATATTGTAAGTAGATTAGTGCCCCTAAAATATTTTATACAACTTTATAAGGTGAAAATTATTTTCAATAAACAAATTAAGTTTAATGTTAGACAGGGAAACAAGTACATGAAAATCATCTAGCTCTTGCATTATCAAACATCTAATAAAGCATCCAAAAACCATCTAAGATTAACATATAAGAAAATCGTATTGGAAGAAGGCTGAATATTAGCCGATTAGTTAGCAACAGTTATCTGATACGTAAAGGATTAATTATACCAATGCTTTTAGGAAAAGGATATACAGTCCTTATAAGATAAATATTGACAGTTAGATTGTTAGTTTCCTTTGTAATCATAGACTTCTATTCCACTTCTACTCACGCCTCTGCTGCTGCGTTGTATATATATATGACACATTACATAATAAAGATTACACTGCAAATTCCACAGCAGCAACTCTGTTATCATATTCTCTGTTCCTTCTTTTCTACATGGTATCAGAGCAGGTTTCGATTGACCTGCATTTCACTTAAAGTTTTCTATGGAAGACTCTTCTAAATATATTGGTGCTGATGACATCAACATATATTCTAACACATCAGAAGGAGAACAAAGTAATACAAACCAACGTCTTGGTTCAGTTTTGTTGAATGAACTCAACTATCTTCCTTGGTCAAGAGCTGTAACAATTGCTCTTGGTGGAAGGTCCAAACTTGGCTATGTTAATGGCCATATCAAGACCCCTGACCCTTCCTCGCAGAACTATGAAGCATGGCAATGCAAGGATCAACTTGTCATGTCTTGGTTACTTAATTCTATGGAGAATAATATTGCTGAAATTTTTAGTTATTCAGAATCTTCAATGGACCTATGGGAGGCTGTGAAGGAGATGTATGGAAATCAAAACAATGCAGCTCGTGTTTTTCAAATCAAAAGAGATCTTGCTAATCTGCAGCAAGATGGCAAGACTTATGTGCAACTACTTGGAATTCTAAAAGGTATGTGGAGTGAACTTGCATTATATCGACCTCATACTGTTGATATTGCAGTATTGAAAAAACGAGATGAGGAAGACAAGATATTCCAATTACTATCCAGTCTTGGTCCAGATTATGAAGACCTTCGAAGTCGAATTCTAATGAACTCTGATCTTCCATCCCTTGCAAATGTATGTGCTACAATACAGCGAGAGGAAGCTCGCAGAAAAATCATGAATCCAGAGCCAAGAATCACCTTGCCAGAAACCCGTGCATACGCAGTTACCAGACAGATGAAAAGTAATAAATCTTACAAAGGAAAACGACCAGATTTGAAGTGCACTCATTGTCATAATCTTGGACACACAATCGGGCGGTGTTGGATTCTTCATCCAGAATTAAAACCTGACTTTGAAAAGGAAAAGGGACTTCAAAAGGGTTATGGATATAAAGCTCACATTGCTGCTCGCTCTACTGATGATTCTTCTCCAAGTAATGTAGTGAACTTTTCTACCAACCCGTCTGCTCTTCTTAATGATTTTGCCAATTATCTTAAGGAAAAGGGTGATGCTAGCTTGACAGCCTCAAGCAATTCTGATTCTACAGCTATTCTTGGTAAGTTTGCTGGTTTCCTGGCAAACTCTGATCATCTATCCCAAGAGAATTTAGAAGGTATTTTGACTGCTTTTAAAACTGCTTTAGTTGCTAGTACTGTACATAATTTTTGGGTCATTGATTCGGGTGCCTCTGATCACATAACAAATAAAATGACTAGCTTACACCATTTCGAAAAAATCACTACTCCAACGCATATTTCTGTTGCAAATGGAAAACATGTCCCTGTCGAAGGTAAAGGGAAAATTAAGTTGCTCTCTGAAAATATTGAGTCTTTGGTTTTATATGTTCCATCTTTTCCATTCCAATTGCTTTCCATTGGCAAGGTCACCAAAACACTAAATTGTCGTGTTATATTTGATTCTCACCGAGTTCTTTTTCAGGACCGCGCCACCGAGAGGATGATTGGTGAAGGTTTCTTTTTTCAAGGGCTTTATTATTTTTCAAATGATTCTAAACGTCCTCAAATTTCTGCTCTTTCTTCCCTTAGTCAGGATCAAGTTTTATGGCATCAACGTTTAGCCCATCCTTCCGAGAATGTTCTTACAAAATTAATGCCCAGTCTAGATGCTAGAAACATCACTTGTGATACATGTCATCTATCAAAATCCACCAGACTGCCCTTTTCACCCTCTATGTCTAGAGCAAATGAGATGTTTGAACTTGTACACTCTGATGTTTGGGGACCAACTATTGAATCCTTTGATGGCTACAAGTATTTTGTTACTTTCGTTGATGATTTTTCTCGTGTAACATGGATATATCTTTTAAAATTCAAAAGTGAGGTTATTGATGTTTTTAAGGATTTTCATATGCTAGTCATAACTCAATTTTCTAAGAAACTTAAAATTCTTAGATCTGATAATGGCACCGAATACATGTCTCAAAAAATGACACAGTATCTAGCTTCTCATGGCATTTTACATCAGTCTAGCTGTGTTGGTACACCCCAACAAAATGGGGTAGCTGAACGCAAAAATAGAGATCTGCTAGAAAAAACTCGAGCCTTGATGATACAAATGCATGTTCCCAAAACTTTTTGGTCTCAAGGAGTATTATCTGCTGCATATATTATTAATCGGCTACCTAGCCGAGTGTTGTTTTTTAAATCACCACTTGAAGTTTTGCAGAAACAATCACCTGATATATCACATTTAAGGGTGTTCGGTTGCACATGTTTTGTGCATATTCAGGCTTCAAATCGTGATAAACTTGACGCAAGGGCCGCTAAGTGTATTTTCCTGGGATATTCTTCAACCAAGAAGGGATATAAATGCTATCACCCTCATTCCCGGAAACTATTCATATCAAGAGATGTTCAATTTGAAGAAACTATTCCATACTATGATGAGAAAAATCAGGAGACATCTTCAAAAGATATTTTTCCTCTTCCATATCCAGCTCCTGCAGACACGGTATCTCCCTCAATCTTACCTCCCGCGACTAGCAACACCCCATCATCAACCATTGATGAGCCCTCAGGTACAGAGAGCTTCGGTCAAATTATTTCAGAATCTGAAAAAGATCATGAACACTCTGAACCCAATGCAAATCTCGGTAGCAGTATCCCTGTGTCTACTACAAGACCTTCTTCTAGCACAAGGGTTGCTAATCCTATTATGGCTAATCTTGAGGGTGATTCCCTAAATAAGCAATCTGAATTGGAGACTCATGTTATTCCTTTGCCACAGACTCGTAAAAATCCAGTTCGTAATCGTGCTCCGCCAATTAAAATGCAAGATTTTGTCACATTTGCAGCAAGACATCCTATTTCAAATTCCCTTACATATGAACAACTCTCCCCTGATCATACAGCATATCTTTCTGCTATATCTAATGTTCAAGAGCCACGAAATTTTCAGGAAGCTAATACTCAAGATGAATGGAAACATGCCATGAATGATGAACTCCTAGCTCTTGCTCAGAATCAAACCTGGAGTATTGTCAAACTTCCCAAAGGAAAACATGTTGTTGGCAGCCGATGGGTGTATAAAACAAAGTTTAAATCTGATGGCACCATTGACAGACATAAGGCACGTCTTGTAGCTCAGGGATTTACTCAAACCTTTGGAGTGGATTACAAGGAAACCTTTGCTCCTGTTGCAAAGATGAACACTGTTCGTGTTTTATTATCAGTTGCTGTAAACAAAGGATGGTTAATGTGTCAGATGGACGTAAAAAATGCCTTCTTGCATGGGAACCTTGAGGAAGAAGTCTACATGAAATTGCCTCCTGGCCACCCTCAAGCTTCAGATCCTACCTTAGCGTGCCGACTTCACAAATCACTTTATGGTTTGAAGCAGTCTTCACGTGCTTGGCATGCTCAATTAAGTGCTGTTCTTGAAGAGCTTAATTTCAAAAGAAGTAATGCGGATTCATCCTTATTTGTTCATCTTGGACCTAAGGAAACATTGGTGGTTCTTATCTACGTTGATGATCTTATTATTTCAGGAAATAACAGTGAGGCTATATCACGCCTCAAAGCCACCTTACAACATCACTTTTCAATTACAGATCTTGGCAGATTGAAGTATTTTCTTGGAATAGAAATGGCAGCTTCTCATAAAGGATTATTTCTTAATCAACGCAAGTATGTTCTTGATTTACTCAAAGATGCTGAGATGATGGATGCCAAGCCTGCCCCTACTCCATTGGACAGTAAATTGCAGCTTGCCAAAAATAGTGAACCCCTTCAATCCATTAATCACTACCAGCATCTTGTGGGTAAGCTCATTTACCTTACCATTACGCGACCTGATATAGCCTACGCAGTTAGCCTTGTTAGCCAATTCATGCATGCACCTACTACTTTCCATCTGAGTATTGTCAAGCGCATCCTACGCTATCTGAAGGGTTCTATTGGACGTGGAATTGTCATGGCCAAAAACGATCACACTCAGATAACCGGATACAGTGATTCAGATTGGGCTGGCAATGCTATTGATCGCAAGTCAACCACTGGCTATTGTATGTTTGTTGGTGGTAATTGTCTCTTGGCGTAGCAAGAAACAACATGTCATTGCACGTTCTAGTGCCGAAGCTGAATACCGTGCCATGGCATCAGCTGCTTGTGAGTTAATTTGGCTTAAAGGTCTCCTATCTGAACTGGGTTTTCCAAGTAGCATCCCTATGACCTTGTTTTGTGACAACCAAGCTGCCATGCATATTGCAGCCAATCCTGTGTTTCACGAAAGAACAAAACACATTGAAGTTGATTGCCATTTTATTCGTCAACAAGTTCAGTCTCAGATTATCCAAACTCATTACGTCCGCAGCCATGATCAACTTGCTGATGTGTTCACAAAATCCTTGACCTCTGCTCATTTTCACCGACTGTTGTCCAAGCTTGGATCAATTAATCCCCTTGATCCAGCTTGAGGGGGAGTATTGGAAGAAGGCTGAATATTAGCCGATTAGTTAGCAACAGTTATCTGATACGTAAAGGATTAATTATACCAATGCTTTTAGGAAAAGGATATACAGTCCTTATAAGATAAATATTGACAGTTAGATTGTTAGTTTCCTTTGTAATCATAGACTTCTATTCCACTTCTACTCACGCCTCTGCTGTTGCGTTGTATATATATATGACACATTACATAATAAAGATTACACTGCAAATTCCACAGCAGCAACTCTGTTATCATATTCTCGCAATGGTCATTTCATTTCTATAAAAACCCCATCAGAGACACAGGATTTTTCTTTCATTTATCGAAGAACATTAACAGGAAAATCCTACTTGCAAACAGAGAATCTTGTGTAAGGAAAGACAAAAACAAGCACACCGACTTGGTATTGTCAATTATCTAGTTGCATCTCCTTGATTTTGTTCCTTAATATATGTAACCACACCAGGCAATCTTCAACATGACAGCACCCCCTCAGCAAAAAAAAATAATCTGATCACATTGCCTTTGCTTTGAAATAAAATAAGACCTAGCATTTAGTTGCAGGTAGAAGGGGACGATCGCTTTCTTTTCTTCCCATGCTATTCTTGTTGCTGCTTTAATCTCTTATGCCTGTTTGGTTACAGGGATTTCCAGCAGTTTCCATTGCAGGTGAGCTTTTCTAGCCTTGGCAACAAGATCTAGCCTGAATTCTGATAGATATAAGCAATTGGTGTCTTGAAGAGTGTTTGGTGCACAGGCAGCAGTCGATTTATCAACATCTGACGGGCTAATTATGTGGTATTATAAGATGAATTTGTACTAAAAGGAAAATGATTTTTTAATATATTTAAGATCTGAATTAAATGTGTTTTATGAACACTTGATTTGATGTTGTTCATGTTTCAATACAACGAGAATAATAGGAAAAACTGAAACAAACTATTGTACGATTCAAATCGGAGAACTTATAAAAATAAGCTTGATCTACGTTCCATACTCATAGCTTCCTCTGATGAAGTAGCTTCATGTCCTTTAGACCTATTGATGAAAAAACTATCTCCCATCTATCGCCGTTATTGTCATACTATTCACGGAAGGTACCCCAGAAGAGCTCATCAATGGTCTTTGTTCCGCCATGTTTCTGCCTGCAACAAAAGCAGGTTGCTTAGGTTCTGGGAGGGCCACGTGCTCGGCACAGGAACCTAATTGAACTTAGGTTCTGCAAGAAAATGCTGACCAAAGAGAAAGAAATCCAAGCTTTTATTTGGCATGTACTCATAGATTAGCATTTTCTCATCCCGTTCAATACAGGAACCTAATAGCCTGACAAGATTCCGGTGCTGGAGTTTGGCGATTAGAATTGTCTCATTTCTGAACTCCTCCAGCCCCTGCCCAGATCTTTCTGAAAGCCTCTTCACTGCTATTTCCAGTCCCTTGGATAATTTTCCCTATTAAATGAACCAAAAGTAATTCTGAAAGTTCATTCAAACTATTTTAATTTTTTTCTGAAAAGGTTAGAATAATCATTTGAACGTAACTTACCTTATAAACAGGTCCAAATCCTCCCTCTCCAAGCTTGTCTGAGAATTGTCCAGTTGCAACTGATACGCTCTCATAGCTGAACAATGGCAATTCCATATTCTTACTCCATCTATTCTTCCGATTGTCAACAGAGCTAGATTCTTTGTTAGTTGAGCTAGGATCGGTATCGAAATCAAACAGCAATAAATCGTGACCTTTATATTCCTTCCCTGTTCAAGAAAAAAATTAAAAATGATTGACCACAATCACTTTTTTGAAATATCCAGCAATTCTGATAATATCAAGCAAAAATGTAACAGCTTCAGGTTATTATAATCACAATTTCTGACATTAAAAAGGATTCCAAATGTCAATTTTTCGTCATGAAAAAGAAACTTTGGTGTAAGATATTTTACCCATAGACAACCTTTTACATTTTGAACATTTTATATGAGAAGTTTTACGGATCTCGGTAAGTAATGATGTGGTGGTTTACAGGAGACAAACACACGAAAATCAGATTTCAGTTAAATATTTTAGGCAGTCTTCAATTCAAAAATATGTCTTAACTCTAACAAAATTAATCTTATCATCTGCATACCCAACACATAATTACATAGGAGGGTTGTTTCTTACTTTTCATTACCAGTGTCATAAATTAATTTTTTATTCTTTTATCTTTTTTTATTTTTTTAAATAAATGATGATAAAAAAATGAAAAATGAATGAAATGAAGAAAATGAAAAAATGAATGAAATAGAAAAAATGAAATGAATGAAGAATAAATCGAAATTTAGGTAAAGATAATATAAATTAAAAGTTTAAGGACTTAATTAAACTTTGAATTACTTTATTAATCAAATCAAAAGCTTAATTAAATAATTAATATGTCTAAGGCCTTAATTGAACTTAGAATTAGTTTAATTAAATCAGGGACTGAATTAAATAAATATTAAAGTTTGGGGCTGATTTGAGTCAAAATTGCAAGAAACGAAAATCTAATAACTAAAGAGAAAAGAAATGGATAATATAGGGAAGCTTAATTAATTTTTTCAGTGGTAAATGTGAAAATATTAAAAGTTGAAGATTCAATTAAAGACTGAATTGAAAATATCAGAAATCAAGAACTTTTATGCGAAAGACTCTAAAATATAGGGGTGCAATTACAATTTACCCAGGGGTTTGGTTACAAAGGTTCATAGATTGAATGACCAAAATGAAAATGGCCATTCCCAACCGGGACAACTGGAAGGAGAAACGGCTGCAAATCAACGGAAGCCTGCCAGCTGCCCCATGATGCCTGCCGTTACAAAGGCAAGAACGCATGGCATTCTCTGGCTTTATAAAAGCCGGAGAAAGGGCATGACGAGGAGGGAGAGAAAAAGACACGAACAAGAAAAAAACGAACGGAGAGAAAAACCAGAGAAGCACAGGTAGAGAGAGAGAGAGAGAGAGAGAGAACCAGAGACACAGACATGGAGGAACAAACAGGGCGAACCAACACGGAAACAGGGATGCAAAACACAAAAGAAAACAGAGAGGAAACCAGAAGAACAAGCAAACACAGGAGACAAAGTAAACACAGACAGAACAAAAAGAGAAGAACGAATAACACAGAGACGAGACGAAGAGCAGGAGACAGACAAAAAACACAGAGAGCCGGGAAGAAGCAGAAAAGGAAGGAAACAAAAAAAGAGAGAGGCACAGGATGAGAAGGCTAAGGAACAGAGGAGAGGGGAGGCCAATAGCAGAAAGACGATCACTGATCTTCTTCCAGAACTCCAGTCTCCAGCGACAAAACACCACCTCCAGGTAAGCTTCTTTCGTTTCCCTCCCTTTAGAAATTATTACCCTGTCACTGTGCATGCGAATTTCTTTATACGTGAAACATCATTTACTTTTAGTTTTGTATAATGATTTATAAAAAAGTGTAAGGAAAAAAAAGAAAAACTTAAGATAAGAACAAAAAAAATGATATAAATAAGTCAAATGTAAAACGATAAATATTCCAAGTATAAAGAATAAAAATAATATTTTTTATTCAAAAAACATATATAGAAAAAAAAACTAAAATATATTACAAAAAAATGAAGATAATAAAAAAATTGGTGATAAATAGATTAAGTATAAAGTGATGAATATACCAAGTATAATGAAAAGGAAAAAAAAAAAATCTAACAAAAATTAAAAAAAAAAAGAAAAAAAAAAGAGAGATTTGTCGTAAAAAAAATTAGAAAAAATCCCAATCATGTAATTTCTACCTTGAAAAAGGATTTCCTTTATGTATATATATATATAAATGGAATACCACTTGACAAGGACTTTTAACTATTCAATTGAATTCTTGTGGCTCAAGCGGCAGCTAGCTTTTACACGACCATTATTTTAGCAGTTTTAAGGGCGGTCTGGGAAGATTACGTATATGTTCTTTGAAAAGTTATAAATTATAATTTTTGAAAATAACATATAAAAAGAAATTATGATATTAGCTTTTAAAATATCATTAAATATTTACAGCCACATATATATATATATATATATATATAGCCGCAGTACCTAAAATAATGATATTAATTTCCAAACGGGCGCTGATTGGTACCCTTTCTTGTTTCTTGACAGGAGAAGTCCAAAACAAACGAGACAGGCATTGTTCGTCTGCATATATTTGTTCAAGGACACCATTTATGGTTAATTAAAGCCACCAGAGAACTTGTCCAAACATTGACAGCTACGGCACTCGTCCATTATAATGCAAAAACTATAGCGCCTCCAGATCATGTCGATAGAAAAAGCTTCAACGAATTCGTGATGGAAAACGTCCTGATCCCACCAGATAGGTTTATGATCAGTTCGCATATCATAGTCCAAATCTACGCACTCATTGAGTGTGGTGCTCATGCTGGATTCCACAACCTCGTTCTTCAATTTCTTATGTTTTACGTTTTCAGTCTCATTCTGCAAGAATCCACATCTGTTATTGATACCGTAACAATCCCAAGATCTCAAAATTCCTGCTTGTTCTCCATCCATTTCTTCCCTCAATACAGGCGCTTCAGCTTCAATATGATGAGAGTCTACCTCAGTAAGCTCAAATTAAACTACACCTATCTCAGTAAATAATCTAACAAAACTTTCACTCTGAAATTAGTTTTCTTTTTCTTTTTTTCTCTGTTTTTCAGCCAACATATACTGAAAAACAGTTCATCCACGTCGATAAACAGCGTTGCCTTTTCACCAGTGGACCTCATAACAATTCCATGATCGATCCACAGAAACCCGGCAAAGCAATATTGAGATCAAAATAACTCCATTTTCTCAGAAACCAAACAAATCTTAACAATATATGACTGGAAGACTTACAAGCATCTAGAACCCTGCCTGGTAAACAATATTAATCAAGAACAGAACAAAATAAGTCAGTTCGTTCATTTGCTTCCAGGTGCTTGAGATCACAGTTGCTTGCTATGCCCTTTCTCTATTACACCAGCTCGATTGAGCCATGCTTCCAGATTTCATAAAATTAAAGACAGGCTTAAGCTAGAACTTGCAGAGTGTTCCTCTGGCCAAAAAAATGCGATGCCTTTATGCAAAACCTACTACCTGCACACAACCAGGCTCTACATCTACCCTCACTACGGAACAAATGCTCATAGGTCAAAGAAACATGAAGATTCTAAGATTTTCAAATTCATATACAAAAGCTACCGTGTCACTTTTTACGTAATAAAAAAGCTTCTTTCGCTTGAATACTATTTTGTTTTCCTAACAATTTCATTATATATTTAATTTGTGAATTTTTAGCGAATTTAGTATACAATACATATCTATTTTTTTAACAAAAAAATATGTATTTCTTGTTTTCAATTTAAATTTTATTAGTTTATTTACTAATGTCAGAGTCATGAATACTATATGTTTTTTTATTACGTAATATTTACCAATACCAGAATTAAAAATATCGATAATTGAATATTTATTGATGTTAGAATCAAGAATAATACAAAGCAGACTATCGGTAATATAATATAACAAACATTAGTAGTTTTAAAATAAAAATCAGTAATGAAATCTATCTTAGATAAGATGTTAAAGAAGTAATAATACTATATATATATATATATATATATATATATATTCATATCAAAAAAATCTTTATTGATCAATTTTAGTAATTACAATACAAGTGAGGACTCTTTAAATAGATTTTTCTTTCTCTAAAAAGTAAAATGTCAAAAACATGTTCTTTTCTCCTAATTAAATTTTTTAAAGTGACCATATCGATACGATAACCAGTAACTTCAAGATTTAATTAAATAAAGTCTACCAGCAGACAACGGAAATTAAAGAAAGAACCAGGATGTACCTCTGTGTATGAGCTTTCCTTTGCGCAGACATCTGAAGTACATGAAGAGGCCGAAGGTAATCAGAGTAGTTGGAATAGCCACTGCCAAGGTTGTCCGTACTGTCCTTTTGATAGTACCTACTTGTAAATATAGATCAAATATTACAAAATCATAAACCAACACCTGTACAATGGATTAAGAAGTTTTTTTATTGTAGAAAAAATGGAAAGATAGGTTATGTATCTCACTTTTTTCGACAGGGAACACTGCGTCCGCGTTTTTATCTGAAAATACAAGACCGTGATTTTGTCAAAAATGGTTTCTCGTCATTTATTGGATCATACTGTCTATATGTACAAAGCCATACCTGTTCGGGTACTGCCATTACCAATCTGTAGTTCAAGCTCAGAAGCAGCAAGTCTGATGTAATTTCTGCTCCAGCCCGGCCATCAGCAACCCCTGGATGGTGTTGTAAGTTTATAAGATTTCCTTCCCATAAAGAACACCCACTGGCAGGGGCGTAACTAAGATTATTTGTTAGGGGGGCCAAAAAATATAATATATATTTTTAATTTATTATATATAAAAAGTAAAAATAAAATAAAAACTACTTGATTTAGTTTTATTTAAAGAACGTATTACAAAATATATAATAATCTTTGTACCTATTAAATACAAACATACAAAATATATAAGAAGCATTAACTAAAACGAAACATTATTTATGTTTAATAAACTTTGAAATAAAATAATAAATAATAATTCTTACATATTTATTTTAATTGTGCTCGTCGTTCTTTCATCGAATAGAAATCATCGATTATCATATCAATTGGGAATCTTTCAGCAATTTATTTTTCTATATAGACAATCAAATAATTTGCAAGAAAATCATCCTCCATCCGATTGCGAAGTCTTGTTTTAACAATCTTCATCGCTGAGAAAGCTCTTTCAGTAGTTGCTGTCGAAACAGGAAGAGTCAAGATAAGCCGAATCAACCTGTCAATGAGTGGATAAATTGTTGATTTTTCTGTTTCAACCAATCCTTGACATAAATCTGCAATTGATGACATATTCTTTAACTTTGGATGATTGGGTACATCAACCTCATAATGTTGCAACTGAAATCTCAAATGAATTTTTTCTTGGTCAGAAAAATCTTCAGGATAGAACTTGTCAACAAGCAAGCATATATCTTCAACATTGAATAATTTATAGCTATTTCTAGGATCTAAAGTTGTGCTCAATTTAAGAAGCTCGATCGCCTGCTCATTGAATCTGTTATTTAGCTCTTGTAATTGATGATCAATGATAGCTGTAAATATATCAACTCGGTAATGAGGCTCAATTGTTACTGATTTTGTTTTACGACGAGATCGTCCCACACTAGAAAAACAAGTATCCATATCAGGAACTTCAATGTCTTGATGCTTACAAAATGATGTCACTTCTTCTAAAAGAGTTTCCCAACCATCGTCTCTTAACTTCTGAATTAAAGTCTTTGTGCTAGTCACCAAATGCATAGCATTTAAAATGTCTTGAGATTTTTGTTGCAATGCTTGACAAAGCATATCAGTAATTCCCATAACATTCTTCATTATATGTAAGAAGAATGCAAAATCAAATGACATTAGCAACTTAAATGAAAAGGCCGCATCACCTCGTTGAGAATAAGTAGATCCATCTAAAGCAATGTTCTCAAGAACCAAGCAAGTTGCCCCATACATTTTTATCAAACTGCAAATTGATTTGAAATGCGAACTCCATCTGCTATCTCCAGGTCGTTGCAAACCACCTACTTGATTAACTCCTTTACCCGTTTCAATCTCACCAATATCAACTAGATGCTCAATTGTAGCTGCTTGAAAAGCCCATAACTCATCATTACGCTTGCAAGAAGCACTAACAATGTTAATAATAAAGATCAAATTCTGAAAGAAAGTGTGAACATCAGATATTTCTCTAGCTGCAGCAATAAGAGCCAATTGTAACTGATGAGCTAAGCAATGTACATAATATGCATAAGGGCAATCATTAATGAATAAAGCTTGCAAACCATTCCACTCTCCACGCATATTACTGGCACCATCATATCCTTGACCCCTAATATTTTGAACATCAAGATTATGATGAGATAAAACAAAGGAAATCTTTTCCTTAAGAGTTGCAGTTGTTGTATCTTTGACATGAACTATATCCAAAAATCGTTCTCGTATAAATCCATTTCTATCAACAAACCTAATAACAAGGGCCATTTGCTCTCTTCTAGATTCATCTCGAGCTTCATCAACAATTAAACAAAATCTTGCATCACCAATCTCATGACGAATTGAAGACTGAACATTTCTAGCAAAGACATGCAAAATTTCCTTCCCATAAAGAACACCCACTGGTATAATTATATGTTGGGATTTGCCATTTAATAGGGCAACCTACTCTAAAGAGTAGGTTGCCATTTGTCAATGGTGGTTGCACCCACCATTGACAAATGTATCACCCATGTGCAGCTGCTGGAATGAAGATAAGAAGCTGTCATTGTTGCCTATAAAAGGCACCAAGTTAGAGAGAGCAACGTGAGAAGGAAAGTAAAGCCAAAGATGTGAGAAATGTAGGAGAGAGTGGGCTGCCAAGGCAGCCAGCAGTAGCTGCCATTGCAGCACTGAAAAAAGAAAAATAGAGTGAGGTTGAGAGTTGCTAAAAAGGGAATGATTCCTCCTCCTCTATTGTTGTAAATCTTGTTCTTTCACTATATAATCAAATGGCCTCTCCCGTGGATGTAGGCGGTTTACCGAACCACGTTAAATATTGTATCAGTGTGCTTGTCCTCTCCGTTGAGCAAAGATCAATACATCACCGGTCCGAATTCCCCAACATTATAGGCATAAGCCACGCAAGAACAAATTTCCAAGCAATCCAATCTACATCTTTCAGCACTCACTTTCTGATATGTTTTTGAATTTGCAGGTAATGTCAGATTCGAAATCTTTAGGAATCCATCTTCCTTTCCAACACTTCTCTTATTTTGACACTGCAAAGGAGATTTTCCTAACACAACCACTTGACCAATCATTTTGTACTAATGGTTTAAAACCTTTCAGGCATTCACAAGAGGAGCTCGATGAATTTCCTTGAAAGACTCCGTAAACACCACAGAAACCATAAACATGAGCTTGGTCTTTTGGTTGAGACCAAGATATAATCCAATTCCAATAACCTTCCGACCAATATATAGAGTTGTTGCATCTGTCCTGAAACATCAATCACCGATCTTGAAACATATGAGGTATTGTACAAAGAATAGGTGAAATAGCTTTCATTTTCATTTGATACATAACTATAGTTGAAAATATAGTTCAATCTCATCTCAGGCGCCCAGGTAAATCTTTCTCCATCCCAATCACCACTGCTCCAATACCTGTGTGACCTGTTCCACTCTATGAAAAACCGACTGCTTCCATTTGGGTCGACCCCAACCGAGAACATACCTGGTGCAGGATCTTCTGAGTTTTTCCAGGAAATAAGCCGCTGCACTTGCCCAGTGTGCTTGTTGATTCCAAGCTTTCCACCAGGTAGCCATGTGTCAGTTGGATAATCGAAACTCTGCCAATATATGGTAGATGGATTTGAGCCATCTCTTACGACAAAGTTTCCATCATCAAGAAGTACTGCTTCTGCTGTACTAGTATTCGACATTGAAGATGCAAGAGCTGTTGACCAAAACTGTTTCGGTGAAATTCATCAGCAAGACAAGATTGCCATCAGCTGACAGTTCAAGCTTCGATGAAGCTGGGTCGTTTGAAGGGCTCTCCCTGTTTGCTACCCAGACATATATCTTATTTGCGAACTTCTTATACCATATTCCCAGGTAAATGTTTACTGAAGTGCCTGGCTTGAAGAAACCGAGTTCAAAAATGCCGTTTTGAGATATTAGGGTCTCGCTTGCAGAGAGAGATTGGCCAACCAAAAGGGTATCACCTACAATGGAGAAGCAAGTCCTATGGGAAACGAATAGCAACAACAGCACAAAGAGCAAAAAACGTGGCTTTGTATTAACACACATCCTCTCTAATTCGTGGGATTAAGGGTGAAAGAGCTGTGACTGAGCACGAATCAGAGAACGAGGAAGGGAAAAAAACAAGAAATCCCTTGTGAATTCATCAACTATATGATAATGCTCGAGATCTCTTGTCATATTGTAGCTGTCAGCTCTTAGCAATAATTTCCACATTGAAAAAAATATCTCCCATCTATCGCTGTTATTCACGGAAGGTACCCAGCTCATCAACGGTCTTTGTTCTGCCACGTTTCTGCCTGCAAAAAAGCAGCAGGTTGCTTAGGTTCTGGGAGAGCTGCTTGTTCATTTACAATCATGTGATAACATCAGACATTGTAGGCCGATCAGCAGGAATTTCTTGGAACAAAGGAGTCCTATGTTTATGTATCTCAACAACGTAGAAGTTGAAGGAGGATCGATCTCCCAGGATTGGATCCATCAAGTCCAAAGCTTTATTAGAATATTTCCATAACTTCATGCCTATGGTATACAACGCAAATGCTGCTTCATCATTAGTGTGGAAACTAGGAAAGTAGTCAAATACAAATCAAAATGGAAGAAAAAGAAATAAGCGTATATGAAAGCTCCCCACATGTCCAAGAAGATTGAGGGAGTCGCTGTGGGTGGTAGAAATAGTATTCTTCCTGACGCTTACAATCTCAAGTACCAGCACCCGAAGCTAAACACATCAGATTTTATCGAGAAGAGGCCCTCCATAGATATTCAGGGGACATATAGCCATAGATATTGGTAAGGTCAGTGCAGATCATGTGAAGAGTAGCTGTTACTGCAAAGTGGAATTATAAACGTTAACGACCCTGCTGGTGTTTGCTTGAGTTTCGTTGCCTCCGAAAATTCGAGCCATCCAGAATCGGATATTTTTGGATTCATTTCACTGTTGTAATAGAATTGCTAGGTTTTAATCCCTGTAAATGATTTCGTAACTGTTGCTACCAATTTTATTATTTTATTTTGGAAAAAATTTAAAAACCAAATATAACAAAAACTAAAAATATATTTCTTCAAGTCTTTGCGTCGTCTGTCGTCTGTAGTGTTTTTTTTCTACGCGTTCTTGTTAACCCAGTTTCAAAATGTCGTTTTCAAATATTAATGTCTGTCTTTCCAGAGAGAGATGGCCACTCAAGGATTATCAGCTCCAATGGAAAAGCAAGTCTGTGAGAAACGAATGCAACAATAGCACAAAAAGCAAGAAACCTGGCTTTGTCACGTCGCGCCTCCTCTTTAATTCGTGGGATTAATGGTGTTTGAACAAAAAATCCCTTTGAATTTAGCAACTATAAGAATACTGTCTCTAACATATTGTTGCGATCAGCTTTAATTTCCCTTTAATTTTCGACGTTGAGTTGGACTTCACGTTCGCACTATCCCCTCCAATTTATAGGCTTTGGCATTGTTTTTTTTGAGTCACATAATCAATATAATGATGAAAGAAAGAGAAATTTAGATTTTTCAAAGCCAGAAACTTATAAATGAGAAATTCTATATAGTATAATTTAATTAGTGTATTGTATGTTCTTTTTTTTGAATAACAATAATGATCATTGGTGTCCAGGGTGTTATAATTTATTTATTTTTGAAAACAATTGAGAGGAGAAAATAAGGGATGTGTTCAGTAATAGAAAATTTTATTGGACAATTATTCTTTTCTTATTCGTTTATTTTTTTACTAAAATATTTTTTTATTAGTAGCATGTTTCTTCTTCTTCTTCTTTTTATTTGAGAAAAGCCCCTTTGTTTTTTAATTCTGGTCCTTTTCTTTTATTTTTTTAATACTATAAATTTAAATACTGTTTCATTAAATCAGTCTGTAATTTAATTCTGAAATTCAAGCAAACGCCTTAATTTTCAAGTATTTCAAAACAAAAAAAGAAAATATCAACACAAAATATCACAAACAACGTGTGAAAATATATAATTGAAAAAAAGAAATCATTTATTAAAACATAAAATATATAGCAAACGCTTTTATTTGGCATGTACTCATAGATTAGCAGTTTCTCTTCCCGTTCAATACAGGAACCTAATAGCCTGACAAGATTCCGGTGCTGGAGTTTGGCGATTAGAATTGTCTCATTTCTGAACTCCTCAAGCCCCTGCCCAGATCTTTCTGAAAGCCTCTTCACTGCTATTTCCAGTCCCTTTGGTAATTTGCCCTATTAAATGAACAAGAGTAATTCTGAAAGTTCATTCAAACTGTTTTAATTTTTCTCTGAAAAGGTTAGAATAATCATTTCAACCTAACTTACCTTATAAACAGGTCCAAATCCTCCCTCTCCAAGCTTGTCTGAGAATTGTCCAGTTGCAACTGATACGCTCTCATAACTGAACAATGGCAATTCCATATTCTTACTCCATCTATTCTTCCGATTGTCAACAGAGCTAGATTCTTTGTTAGTTGAGCTAGGATCGGTATCGAAATCAAAGAGCAATAAATTGTGACCTGTATACTCCTTCCCTGTTTAAGAAAAAATTAAAAATTACTGAACACAATCACTTTGTTGAAATATCCAGCAATTCTGATAATATCAAGCAAAAATGTACAATTACAAACATTAAATTAAAAAGTATTCTAAACATCAATTGTTTTCATGAATAAGAAACTTCTGTTTAACATGTTTGCTTAGTATGTAATGATATAAAAAATACAATGGTATTAGAATGATTAAAATGTTTTATGGTGATGAGATGGTTGTGATAGTGATTACTGATTATGATTATAGTGGTAATAAAGGTTCAAGTGGGGATGGAGGGGGGGTGGTGGTGGTGGTGATAATTGTGGTATGGTGATGGCGGCAGTAGCAACAACGATGGTAACAGACACCGCGTTAGTAGTTACAGTGGAGGTCCTGGCAGCAAGGTAGTGGTGGTTGAAATCATTGCATGATATTGTAATTAGATCACTGTTAGTAAAATATTTTATAGAAATTTGTAAGGTGAAAATTACTTGAAGTTTAATGATAGACTGTAAATTTTAAGGGAAACAAGTACATGAATATCATATATACATATTTCAGTGAAACTCTTACACAAAACAGTCTCTATTTCAACACACGCGCACACACAAAACTAACTCCAACAAAATGAACCTTATTATCTGCATAGCTAACACATAATCACAAAGCAGGGCTTTTTCGTACTTTTCATCGCTATAACTTAAGGGTTAATTAAGTCTACCAGGAGACAGCAGAAATTAAAGCAAGAACAGGATGTACCTTTGTGTATGAGCTTTCCCTTGCGCAGACAGCTGAAGTATATGAAGAGGCCTAAGGTAATCAGAGTTACTGGAACAGCCACAGCCAAGGTTACCCATATTATCCTTCTGATATTACCTACTTGAAAACATAGATCAAATATTAACCAAATCATAAACCAACACATTTACAATTAAAAGTTTTTTTGAAGTAGAAAAAAATGGAAAGATAGGTTATGTAGGGACATTGCGTCCACCCTTTTATCTGGAAAGATTACACCTTATTTTGTGAAAAATAGTTGCTCAACATTTATTTTATCATTTATGGCTATATAGATACAACCTTCTTACCATACCTATTCCGCTACTCCCACTACCAGTCTCAAGTTCAAGCTCAGAAGCAGCAAATCTGATGTAAATTTCTGCTTCAGTCCTGCCACCAGCAACCTCTGCCCGTTGGAAGTTTATAAGAGCTCCATCCCATAAAAGACACTCACCATTATTATCATTATAGGCATAAGCCATGCAAGAACAATTTTCAATGCAATCCAATTTGCATCTTTCATAACTCACTTTCTGATATGCTTTTGAATTTCCTGGTAATGTTAGATTCGACATCTTTAAAAACCCATCATTTGACACTGCAATATTTTTCCTATGTTGACAATGCAAAGGAGACATCCTAAGGCAACCGCTTGACCAATCATTTGCTACAAATGGTCTAAAACCACTGAGACATCCACAAGGAGTTGATGAATTTATATCAAAGACTCCAAAAGCCCCGCATAAACCATAAACACCAGCTTGGTCCCTTGGTTGAGCCCAAAAAAGAAACCAATCCCTAAAATCTCGCGAAGAACTGAATTGTTTGATCTGTCCTGAAACATCAATCACGGTTCTTGAAAGAATTGAGGTATCGTACAAAGAATAGGTGAAATAGCTTTCATTTTCATTTGATACATAACTATAATTGAAAATATATTTCAATCTCATCTCAGGTACCAAGGTAAATCTTTCTCCATTCCAATCACCACTGCTCCAATACCTGTGTGACCTGTTCCACTCTATGAAAAACGGACTACTTCCATTTGGGTCGATCCCAATCGAGTGTTGAATTAAACTCAACATCTAGATGGTCAAGGAAGGCAACCACCAGCTGCCACCGACCAGCCGCAGCCACCAGCCGCCAGCCGCCTCCACTGCCGCCAGCCGCCTTCACACATGAAGGTTGAATTTTCGTATTTTGATTTGTGTATAAATAGAGTGCCCAGCTTATGTTTATTTGTGTGGAGAGAATTGAGAGAAACACTTGAAAGAGAATAGAGAGAGAGAGGGCGTGTAATTGTTAAGCTTTTGTATTGTAATTGTAAGCTTCGATTTTATGTAATAAAACAATGTGTTTTATCCCCTCTGAGTGTTTCAAAGCCACCACCAGTGGTTTCTCCCACCAACAATTGGTATCAGAGCCCCGTTCGTCGGAAAACAGAAGAGTTTTGGGGTATATCCGAATTTTCAAATTTGTCCAAAACAAGTTTTGATCATTCCACAGTGTAGAGCTCATCAAGACGAACTCACTGCAGCAAAAATCAGCCTCATCGGAGTCCAGGGTAGCCCACACGCGCCGCCTGAATATTCAGCCAGATCGCCCACGCGCATCCCACGCGCCCCGAGGTTGAAGACGACTGAGCCACACGCGCGCCATATTGGAGCCGTGCCGAGCCACAAGCCGAGTCCAGCCGAGCCACAAGCCGAGCCGTACCCCCGCGCCGAGCCGAGCCGTGTTCCAGCCTCAGCCGAGCCGAAGGAATATTCCCGGTTCAACCCAGCGAACCGCCCGCCGTACAGAATTGGTTTTTGGACCGGTTCACCCATTTTCTGACCCGATTTCAACAAAGTCAGACCGGTTCCCGACTATTTGGACCATTCCGGATCGATCTACAGTGTCCGTTTGGTCAAATTCGGCTCCCAGAAGGCGATATAGTCATTAAAAGAGCAAAATGACTACAGAAGGTACACATACACTCATCCGAAGCTGACCAAAGACAACTATGATAGTTGGTGCATCAGATTGAAGGCATTTCTTGGGTCACAAGAGTGTTTGGATATTGTACAAACTGGTTATGATGAACCAGAGTCCAAAGAAAGAGAAGATGCTTTACAAGAGGCACAGAAGCAAGCCCTCAAAGTCAACAGAAAGAAGGACAACAAAGCAAAGACCATCATCTATCAAGGTCTTGATGAAGATACATTCGAGATAATAGCTTCCGCTGAAACATCACATGATATATGGGAGGCTCTCCAACAGAAATACAAAGGTGCTGACAGAATCAAGAAGATTCGTCTTCAATCTTTGAGAGGAGAATTCGAATTATTACGAATGAAGTCCTCAGAATCTATTTCTGATTATCATACAAGGATTATGGTGATAGTCAATCAGATGAGGAGAAATGGAGAAGCCATCATAGATCCATAGATCCAAAATTTGATCATGTTGTTGTCGCAATTGAAGAGTCCAAGGAAGTGGACAAGTTGACAGTGGATGAGCTTATGAGTTCTTTGCAAGCTCATGAGCAGAAGATTGTAATGCGAAATGAAGATAAGGCCATTGAGCATGCCTTACAAGCAAAGCTGTCTTTCAAGGACAGATATGAGCAAGGGGAGACTTCATCAAGTGGCTACACCACTCAAGGAGGAAGTCAACAATCCAGAGGAGGATTCCAGCAATTCCAAGGAAGAGGTTCTTGGAATACAAGCTTTAGAGGAAGAGGTGGTAGAAACACCACCAGAGGAGGCCGAGGCCAACAAGCATTCACTCCTAGAGGAAGAGGAGGCGGTTACAATAACCGTGACAAGAGAAATATCAAATGTTATAGCTGCAATCAATTTGGGCACTATAGCACTGAATGCCGATGGAAAGCTCCGTTGGAGATACGTGAGCAAGCCAACTATGCAGAGAAGGATGATAGAGAAGCATCTGCATTTCTTGTCCAACAAGAACTTGGCGAGAAACAAGAGAACATATGGTATCTAGATACTGGAGCCAGCAATCACATGTGCGGCTACCGAGAGTTATTTGGTGATCTAGATGAGACCAAGCAAGGTCTAGTTACTTTTGGAGATACCACAAAGGTTCCATTCAAAGGTAAAGGCACATCCCAGTCAAGTTGAAGAATGGCGATTCCAGCTACATCGCCGATGTGTATTATGTCCCAGCCATAAAGCAGAACCTGATCAGCTTAGGTCAACTTTTGGAGAGAGGATATAGTTTTTACTCGAAGAATTGTCATCTGACAATTAGAGACAACAATGGGAGATTAATGGCCTACGTGAAAATGTCCAAGAATAGGATGTTTCCTTTGAACATCCAGTATGATGCAAGGTGTTTGAGTGCCATCACCAACAGTGAAGAATGGCTTTGGCACCTAAGGCTTGGACATCTGAATTTCACAAGTTGAAGATGCTAGCAAGCAAGAAGATGGTCAAAGGTTTGCCTCACATTGATCATCCAGATGAAGTCTGTGAGAGTTGTGTCCTCAGCAAACATCACAGATCCAGTTTTGCCAAAGAAGTCAACTGGAGAGCAAAGAGGCCACTGGAGTTAGTACACACAGATGTGTGTGGCCCAATTACGCCTATGTCGACTGGACAAAATAGGTACTTCCTCACTTTTACTGATGATTTTAGTAGAAAGACGTGGATATACTTTCTGAAGAGGAAGTCAGAAGTATTCAATTGTTTTAAAGATTTTAAAGCAATTGTGGAGAAGCAAACTGGTTACACGATCAGAACGTAAGATCTGATCAAGGTGGAGAATATACAGCAAATGACTTTGAAGCCTATTGTACACAACAAGGCATCAGACATCAGACGACGCCAGCTTATACACCACAGCTGAACGGTGTAGCAGAAAGGAAGA
This sequence comes from Populus tremula, assembly GCA_964019445.1. Taxonomy (NCBI): domain Eukaryota; kingdom Viridiplantae; phylum Streptophyta; class Magnoliopsida; order Malpighiales; family Salicaceae; genus Populus; species Populus tremula. The sequence goes on along the minus strand of CAXHTJ010001251.1, from coordinate 16,992 downwards.
ATCGCACGATTCTTGACATGGCAGAAGTTGCTCAAAGCAAAGAAGTTGCCCAAGCAATACTGGGCTGAAGCTGTATCATGTGCAGTGTATCTACTGAATCGCTGCCCAACCAGAAGTTTGCAAGGAGTCACTCCAGAAGAAGCATGGAGTGGTCACAAACCAAGTGTTACTCATCTACGAGTCTTTGGTTGTGTGGCATATGCAAAGATCCCAGATGCAAGAAGGAGAAAGCTCGATGATAAGAGCGAGAAATGCATCTTTGTCGGATATGGTGAAAGAAGGATGGGATACAGGCTGTATAATCCCATCACGAAGAAGGTGATTACGAGTAGAGATGTTATCTTTGAAGAAGATAAATCTTGGGCATGGAATGGTGATCAAGAAGCAGTCAAATGGATCAATCTTGATTTGATCCTTGAAGGTGAAGAAGTACCAACAGTACTTGTCGAAGAACCGATTGTGCCAGCAGCTGAACCACAAAGTCCGGTGTTTATACCAGCAGCTGAACCACAAAGTCCGGTACACAGATTCCCTGTATTCAACAGGAGGAACACACCAGGAGCATCATCATCAACACCACCATCAGCATCCTCATCAGAAGGACCAAGAAAGATGCGGAATCTTGAAGAGTTGTACGATACCACTCAGGTCATGGAAGATACAACTCTGTTTTGTTTCCATGCAGATAAGGACCCACCAGAAAAGAAGAAAGCAATAGGTGTCAAAAGGATCTACAAGCAGAAAAAAGGCATTGAAAGGAGAAGTGTTCATGCTTGGCATGACATCCCTCGATTGAGTTTAAGGGGGAGATTTGTTGAATTAAACTCAACATCTAGATGGTCAAGGAAGGCAACCACCAGCTGCCACCGACCAGCCACCAGCCGACCAGCCGCAGCCGCCAGCCGCCTCCACTGCCGCCCGCCGCCTTCACACTTGAAGGTTGAATTTTCGTATTTTGATTTGTGTATAAATAGAGTGCCCAGCTTATGTTTATTGTGTGGAGAGAATTGAGAGAAACACTTGAAAGAGAATAGAGAGAGAGAGGGCGTGTAATTGTTAAGCTTTTGTTTTGTTAATTGTAAGCTTCGGTTTTTTGTAATAAAACAGTGTGTTTTATCCCCTCTGAGTGTTTCAAAGCCACCACCAGTGGTTTCTCCCACCAACATCGAGAACATACCTGGTCCAGGATCTTCTGAGTTTTTCCAGGAAATAAGCCGCTGCACTTGCCCAGTGTGCTTGTTGATTCCAAGCTTTCCACCAGGTAGCCATGTGTCAGTTGGATAATCGAAACTCTGCCAATATATGGTAGATGGATTTGAGCCATCTCTTACGACAAAGTTTCCATCATCACGAAGTACTGCTTCTGCTGTACTAGTATTCGACATTGAAGATGCAAGAGCTGTTGACCAAACTGTTTTGGTGAAATTCATCAGCAAGACAAGATTGCCATCAGCTGACAGTTCAAGCTTCGATGAAGCTGGGTCGTTTGAAGGGCTCTCCCTGTTTGCTACCCAAACATATATCTTATTTGCGAACTTCTTATACCATATTCCCAGGTAAATGTTTACTGAAGTGCCTGGCTTGAAGAAACCGAGTTCAAAAATGCCGTTTTGAGATATTAGGGTCTCGCTTGCAGAGAGAGATTGGCCAACCAAAAGGGTATCACCTACAATGGAGAAGCAAGTCCTATGGGAAACGAATAGCAACAACAGCACAAAGAGCAAAAAACGTGGCTTTGTCTTAACACACATCCTCTCTAATTCGTGGGATTAAGGGTGAAAGAGCTGTGATGAGCACGAATCAGAGAACGAGGAAGGGAAAAAAACAAGAAATCCCTTGTGAATTCATCAACTATATGATAATGCTCGAGATCTCTTGTCATATTGTAGCTGTCAGCTCTTAGCAATAATTTTCCACATTGACTTGGACTTTTCTGTTCTCGCTATCCCCTCCAATTAGAGGCTATGCCATTTATTTTTTGAGTCATGTATTGCCGAAAAGTGGGTTGAATTGTCAAATAACAGTAAAAATATCAATAATATAAGGCATTGAGAAATTTATTTTTTTTGAAATCTAGAACTTAAAATGGAAATTTCTATACAATATATTTTTGTTTATTGTTTTTACTTATATTAATTGAAATTCATGATCTAGATTCAGTTTCAAGTGTATTATATGCTTAGTTTTTTTTTTTTTTGAAAAAGAATCATTGGTGCTCTTGAGTTTCGTTGCCTCCGAAAATTCGAGCCATCCAGAATCGGATATTTTTGGATTCATTTCACTGTGTAATAGAATATTGCTAGGTTTTAAATCCCTGTAAATGATTCGTAACTGTTGCTACCAATTTTTTATTTTATTTTGGAAAAAATTTCAAAAAAACCAAAATATAACAAAAAACTAAAAAATATATTCTTCAAGTCTTTGCGTCGTCTGTCGTCTGTAGTGTTTTTTTCTACGCGTTCTTGTTAACCCAGTTCAAAAATGTCGTTTTCAAATATTAATGTCTGTCTTCCAGAGAGAGAATGGCCACTCAAAAGGATATCAGCTCCAATGGAAAAGCAAGTCTTGTGAGAAACGAATAGCAACAATAGCACAAAAAGCAAGAAACCTGGCTTTGTCACGTCGCGCCTCCTCTTTAATTCGTGGGATTAATGGTGTTTGAACAAAAAATCCCCTTTGAATTTAGCAACTATAAGAATACTGTCTCTAACATATTGTTGCGATCAGCTTTAATTTCCCTTTAATTTTCGACGTTGACTTGGACTTCACGTTCGCACTATCCCCTCCAATTTAGGGCTTTGGCATTGTATTTTTTGAGTCACATAATCAATAACATGAAAGAAAGAGAAATTTAGATTTTTCAAAGCCAGAAACTTATAAATGAGAAATTCTATATAGTATAATTTAATTAGTGTATTGTATGTTCTTTTTTTTTTTTTTGAAATACAATAATGATCATTGGTGCTCCAGGGTGTTATAATTTATTTATTTTTGAAAACAATTGAAGAGGAGAAAATAAGGGAGTGTTCAGTAATAGAAAATATTTATTGGATAAATTATTCTTTTCTTATTCGTTTATTTTTTTACTAAAATATTTTTTTATTAGTAGCATGTTTCTTCTTCTTCTTCTTCTTTTTATTTGAGAAAAGCCCCTTTGTTTTTTTATTCTGGCCCTTTTCTTTTATTTTTTTAATACTATAAATTTAAATACTGTTTTATTAAATCAGTCTGTAATTTAATTCTGAAATTCAAGCAAACACCTTAATTTTCAAGTATTTCAAAACAAAATATCACAAACAACGTGTGAAAATATATAATTGAAAAAAAGAAATCATTTATTAAAACATAAAATAAAAAGAAAATGGGTCTGTCATCCACAATGCATTGTGAAAGGATACATGTAGGCTGTCGTAAGTGCAAGAATTTCAAAGTGCAATTGAAAAAAAGTTGACACTTTCTTGTCGTTACAATTTTCTTTCGTTAGAAAAGAAATTTACTGTCAAATTAGCTTAATACCAGTACTGGGAATCCATCAGAACCCCTTCTAGCTCTTGCATTATCAGACATCTAATAAAGCATCCAAAAACCATCTAAGATTAACATATAAGAAAATCGCAATGGTTATTTCAATTCTATAAAAACCCCATCAGAGACACAGGATTTGTCTTTCATTTATCAAAGAACAATTTAACAGGAAAATCCTACTTCCAAACAGAGAATCTTGTAGAAGTAAAGACAAAAACAAGCAAACAGACTTAGTACTGTCGAATATCTAGTGGCAACTCCTTAGTTTTGTTCCTTAATAAATGCAACCACACCAGGCAATCTTCAAAATATCAGCACCCCCTCAGCAAAACCAGTTATTCAGGCAATCAGGGTGACGAGCTGCTTGGAAGGAAGGAAGGAAGGAAGGTATTGGACTGGCTGTGTCAGTGTTGGCCTGTTGGGTCCATTTAGCCTACTCAACCGCTTCAAGCCTTCAGCATCTGACGGGCTAATTATGTGGTATTATAAGATGAATTTGTACTCAAAGGAAAATGAGTTTTTAATATATTTAAGATCTGAATTAAATGTGTTCTATGAACACTTGATTTGACGTTGTTCATGTTTCAATACAATGAAAATAATAGGAAAAACTGAAACAAACAATTGTACGATTCAAATCGGAGAACTTATACAAAAAGCTTGATCTAAGCTCCATACTCATAGCTTTCCTCGCTCTGATATTGAAGTAGCTTCATGTCCTTTAGACCTCTTGATGAAAAAACTATCTCCCATCTATCGCCGTTATTGTCACATTATTCACGGAAGGTACCCCAGAAGATCTCATCAATGGTCTTTGTTCTGCCATGTTTCTGCCTGCAACAAAAGCAGCAGGTTGCTTAGGTTCTGGGAGAGCTGCTTGTTCATTTACAATCATGTGCATAACATCAGACATTGTAGGCCGATCAGCAGGAATTTCTTGGACACAAAGGAGTCTTGTAAATATAGAGATCAAATATTACAAAATCATAAACCAAGACCTGTACACTGGATTAAGAAGTTTTTTTATTGTAGAAAAAAATGGAAAGATAGGTTATGTCAGGGAACACTGCGTCCGCGTTTTTTACCGTGATTTTGTCAAAAATGGTTTCTCGTCATTTATTGGATCATACTGTCTATATGTACAAAGCCATACCTGTTCGGGTACTGCCATTACCAATCTGTTGTTCAAGCTCAGAAGCAGCAAGTCTGATGTAAATTTCTGCTCCAGCCCGGCCATCAGCAACCCCTGGATGGTGTTGTAAGTTTATAAGATCTCCTTCCCATAAAGAACACCCACTGTTATAATTATAGGCATAAGCCACGCAAGAACAAATTTCCAAGCAATGCAATCTACATCTTTCAGCACTCTCTTTCTGATATGTTTTTGAATTTGCAGGTAATGTCAGATTCGAAATCTTTAGGAATCCATCTTCCTTTCCAACACTTCTCTTATTTTGACACTGCAAAGGAGATTTCCTAACACAACCACTTGACCAATCATTTTGCACTAATGGTTTAAAACCTCTCAGGCATTCACAAAAGCTCGATGAATTTCCTTGAAAGACTCCAAAAACCCCGCATAAACCATAAAATTCAGCTTGGTCTCCTGGTTGAGCACAAAAAAGAGCCCAAAAAAGACCCCAATCAAACCATGCGAGTTGTTGCATCTGTCCTGAAACATCAATCACGGTTCTTGAAAGATATGAGTTATTGTACAAAGAATAGGTGAAGTAGCTTTCATTTTCATTTGATACATAACTATAGTTGAAAGTATGGCTCGATGTCATCTCAGGTACCAAGGCAAATCTTTCTCCATCCCAATCACCACTGCTCCAATACCTGTGTGACCTGTTCCACTCTATGAAAAGCTGACTGCTTCCATTGGGTCGATCCCAATCGAGAACATACCTGGTGCAGGGTCTTCTGCGTTTTTCCAGGAAATAAGCCGCTGCACTTGCCCAGTGTGCTTGTTGATTCCAAGCTTTCCACCAGGTAGCCATGTGTCAGTTGGATAATCGAAACTCTGCCAATATATGGTAGCTGGATTTGAGCCATCTCTTACGACAAAGTTTCCATCATCAAGAAGTACTGCTTCTGCTGTACTAGTATTCGACATTGAAGATGCAAGAGCTGTTGACCAAACTGTTTTGGTGAAATATGTCTGTAGGACAAGATTGCCATCAGATAACAATTCAAGCTTCGATGAAGCAGGGTAGTTGGAAGGGCTCTCCCTATTTGCTACCCAAACAGTCGCCTTATATCCGAAGTTCTTATACCATATTCCCAGGTAAATGCTTAAAGAAGCGCCTGGCTGGAAGAAACCGAGTTCAAAAGCGCCGTTTCGAGATATTAGGGTCTCGCTTGCAGAGAGAGATTGGCCAACCAAAAGGGTATCACCTACAATGGAGAAGCAAGTCCTATGGGAAACGAATAGCAACAACAGCATAAAGAGAAAAAACGTGGCTTTGTCTCAACACACATCCTTTCTAATTCGTGGGATTAAGGGTGAAAGAGCTGTGACTGAGCATGAATCAGAGAAAGAGGAAGGGAAAAAAACAAGAAATCCCCTGTGAATTCATCAACTATATGATAATGCTCTAGATCTCTTGTCATATTGTAGCTGTCAGCTCTTACCAATAATTTTCCACATTGACTTGGACTTTCCTTTTCTCGGTATCCTCTCCAATTAGAGGCTATGCCATTTGTTTAATGAGTCATGTAATGCTGAAATGGGGGTTGAATTTCAAATTACAGTAAAAATATCAATAATATAAGGCATTGAAGAAAGAGTTTTTTTTTTTTTGAAATCTAGAACTTAAATGTAAATTTCTATACAATATATTTTTGTTTATTGTTTTTACTTATATTTTATTGAAATTCATGATCTAGATTCAGTTTCAAGTGTATTATATGCTCTTAGTTTTTTTTTTTTTGAAAAAAAATCATTGGTGCTCTAGAGTGTTTTCATTGTATTTTAAAAATTGCATCGAGGAAGAGCAGAGAAAGAGAGAGGGGTGTATTATATGCTCTCGCTTTCCCTTTTGAATTTAGCAACTATGAGAATACTCTGTCTCTAACATATTGTTGCTATCAGCTTTCCCTTTTCGACGTTGACTTGGACTTCACGTTCGCACTATCCCCTCCAATTTAAGGCTTTGGCATTGTATTTTTTGAGTCACGTTATCAATAATATAATGCATGAAAGAAAGAGAAATTTAGATTTTTCAAAGCCAAAAACATAAAATATCACAACAGCACGTGAAAAGATACAATTGAAAAAAAGAAATCATTTATTAAAACATAAAATAAAAAGAAAATGGCTCTGTCATCGACAATGCATGGTGAAAGGAGACATGTAGGCTGTCGTATGTGCAAGAATTTCAAAGTGCAAGAATCTTGTATAAGTAAAGACAAAAACAAGCAGACAGACTTAGTATTAAGAAATTTATTTTAACCTTGCTCGAAAATCTGGACAAAACAGTCTGAGGTTGAAGATTATTAAATTTTATTTTAATCCTTGATTTATGAAAATTATAGTTTAGTTTCTAAAATTAAAAATATTATAATCTGATCCCTAAATGTATTTTGAGATTCTGAACAATGTTATTATGAGGTTAAAATGATGAATCTCAGTTTGATAATTGATTTGGAATATTTTTAGGTTTTTCCTCAATTTTGAAAATTTACATTTTAGTCCTGAACTTTATAAAAATTACAGTTCAGGCCCTAGTTCGTTCTAGACAGAATTGAGGATGGTTTATTGGTGGAATTTCAGTATGCTTATCTATTTACATTTTGGTCCTCTAATTTTGAAAAAATTATGTTTTGTCCCTGTTTTGAAAAATTATCGTTTTAGTCCTAAACTTAGGAGACTAAACCTGGTTTTCTTTCATGCGTTGGAATATTTTATTTGTGTTCTTTTGAGTTGCTATTGAGTATATTTTGTATATTTGTTGTAGGTTCTCCTAACGATACTCAATAGATTTTTCAAGTCTTTCATTTGATATTCCTTTTAATCTATATTTTTCCGGGTGAGATGGGATAATTTTTAATATACATATAATATAAATAAATATGTATATTGATTATACGATGAGTACGCCTAGTTAATTTCTTGATTTATATATTTTATTTTATTTTTCGAGTACTTATTTATTCTTGAATTTGCACTCGTAATCTGTCGAACTAAATTTCATTTATATATATGTTTCTTTGATCATTCTATGAATATCTATTATGTCTTGATATAGAACTTGTCAATAACTCCATTCTAAAATATATATTGTTGTTTTAATGTTTAGTCAAAACAATTAATTTTATATATAAAATTTTAAAAAATAAATGAATCTGATATTATTATATTTCACCCAGATTTAATTAGATTAATTACTGGATTTAATTCCCAACTCAATTCAAAAAATCAAAACAATCCAGGCCAGGTTTGATTTGACGGGTCATCTGATATTAATATTGATGATTAAAGTAAACACTATTACTGATTAAAGTAATCACATGTTGCTAAATAAAAATATTATATATCAAGATAAACTTGCCACAGCATGATCTCTCATTTACAGCTTTTAATAAAAATCTAGCCTCTGGAATTCAACTGCTACGCCTACTATAATTACATGTAATTAAGTGCATCTAAGACTGTATACCTAATTATTAAACCTTTTTCCCCATGACCCTCCCTGGTTCCTACATAAATCCAATGATATCTTGGTATTAAAAGAAACAATCATCTGGCATCTATCGCTGTTATTGTCACATTAGTAACGGAAGATGCCCCAGCAGAGCTCATCAATTGATGACCTTGGTTCTGCCATGTTTCTGCCTGCAACAAACGCAGGTTGCTAGGGTTCCGGGAGAGATACGCGGTCCTTTACAATCATGGAGATGACATCAGACATTGTAGTCCGATCATCAGGGATTTGTTGGACACAAAGGAGTCCTATGTTTATGTATCTCAACAACGTAGAAGTTGAAGGAGGATCTCCCAGGCTTGGATCCATCAAGTCCAAAGCTTTATTAGAATATTTCCATAACTTCCATGCCTATGGTATAACAACGCAAAGTTGCATCGTTAGAGTGGAGACTAGGAACGTAATCAAATAAAATTCAAGCAGGAAGAAAAAGAAAAAGGGAGTATATGAAAGCTTCCCACATGTTCAAGAAGATGGAGGGAGTCGCTGTGGTAGAAACTAGTATTCTTCTCGCCGCTCACAATCTCAAGTACCAGCAACCCGAAGCTAAACACATCAGATTTTATGGAGAAGAGACCCTCCATAGCATATTCAGGGAACATATAGCCACTAACATTTGAAAGGTCAGCGCAGATCATGTTAAGAGTAGCATGTCCTGGAAAACAGAATTTAAGAAACTTACTGTGTTCCAACGATCCTGTTGGTATTTGCTTGAGTTTCATTGCCTCTGAAAATTCGAGCCATCCCGAAATCGGATATTTTTGGAATAGAATGTTTCCCAATTAAATGAACCAAAGTCCTTCTGAGAGTTTATTCAAACTTTTTAACATTTTTCTTAGGATAATCAGGATTTCTCATTTGAACGTAAACTTACGTTATAAACAGGTCCGAATCCTCCCTCTCCAAGCCTATCTGAGAACTGTCCAGTTGCAACTAATGGCAATTCCATACTTTTATTCCATCTTTTCTTCCCATGCCAACAGAGCTAGATTCATTGCTTGTTGAGCTAGGATCGGTATCGAAATCAAAGAGCAATAAATTGTGACTTGCATGTTCCTTCCCGGTTTAAGAAAAATTAAAAATGACTGAACATAATCACTTTTTTGAACACAATCACGCTTTTATAACTTTTATAGATAAAATTTTATGGCAAGTAATAATATAAAAAATACAAACACTACAAGATTTCACAGTTTTACCGACGGAAATATTCCGTCGGTGTGTGACAGAACGTTCATCGGTAAAGTATTTACCGATATTACCGACGGAATACGCCCGTCGGAATACCTTTTGTCGGTGATTCCACATTCCGTCGCTATATCGGTCGGTAATAAAAAAAACACATTTACCGACGGCCCGTGCGCGCCAAAAAAAAAAAAGTTTCCCGCTTGGAATATACCGACGGAATATATTCCGTCGGTGTTATGTAAATACCGACGGACTACCTCCGTCGGCAAAAGTGTCGGTGATATTTCATACCGACCGAATAAATCCATTTGTAAATTCGTCGGTATTTTTATATCGACGGATTATTTCCGTCGGTGAATATGTCAGTATTTTTATACCGACGGATTATTTCCGTCGGTGAGTATGTCGGTGATGGGATGGCATACCTCAGACACTGTCCAATGCCGACGGATTTATTCCGTCGGTAAATCCCTGTGTAATTTTTTTTTATTATTATTTAGAAAAAATAATATAAATTAATAGTAATACAAACCAATTATGCAAATAAAATTTATATTAAGCAACAAAAACTCAAAGTTAAATAATATTCATTACAAAATGAATGTGTTTAAAAAAAAAACAATTAATATAAAGGTGGAGGAGGAGGAGGAGGAGGAGGATCCATCAAGTCCAAAGCTTTATTAGAATATTTCCATAACTTCCATGCCTATGGTATAACAACGCAAAGTTGCATCGTTAGAGTGGAGACTAGGAAAGTAATCAAATAAAATTCAAGCAGGAAGAAAAAGAAAAAGGGAGTATATGAAAGCTTCCCACATGTTCAAGAAGATGGAGGGAGTCGCTGTGGTAGAAACTAGTATTCTTCTCGCCGCTCACAATCTCAAGTACCAGCAACCCGAAGCTAAACACATCAGATTTTATTGAGAAGAGACCCTCCATAGCATATTCAGGGGACATATTGTTGGGATTTGCCATTAATGGGCAACCTACCCTAAGGGGTAGGGTTATCATTTGTCAATGGTGGTTGCACCCACCATTGACAAATATATTAACTCCCATGTGGTTAAAGTGGTGTTTGATTTTTGCTCAAAAATGAAAGTTGTCAAAATTGTGTTTTGACCATACCACCGTGTAGAGGAGGAAGAGACGAAGCCACTGTTTAAAACCGCGTCGAAATCGGACGCCGGACATGTACACACGCGCCGACGAGGAGGCTGGCCATGCGCACAGACACGCGCCACGCGTCTTCTTCGCCCGGATGGGCCGACCGGACCCCAATACCAGACGACCCGACCCATATCACTGACCCGGATAAGGATGACGGCAGCATGATGTAATGTGACGTCATCATGCACAGTAAGCATGGCCCAGGATGACATCAGCATGATGTAATGGTGACGTCAGCAGAGTGGGACCCACTGCCATGTCAGCAGCCGTGAGCCGAGCCGACCGAGCCAAGCCAAGACGAGTAGAATGGGAGCTGAGCCGAGGGAAAGGATTCTGTGCAGCAGAGTCTATGTGCAACCGGGTCTGAGAGTGAATCTGAGCTGTTGATCAGGCCAGAATTGTTTTGATCAAATCTTAGCCGCCTGAAGTGCGATTTGGACGATTCAAGAGTTGTTTGCAGCTAATTTGATCATTTCGGATGCAATGGTATGGTCCGATCGTTGAGATTCGAGACCAAAATGGTGGTGGTGAATTATTAAAGAAAGATTGCCCGATTAGGAGGCATCTGAGGGTCGTGATGGAGGTCGATGGAGATGAAAGAAGAAGGTGCACATGTTTTCCCAATTACATGTGCTGAACTGTTAAAGTGGAAAATTTAAATGCCTTGATGGAAGCCAAAATTGAGACACTCTGGACACCCGGTCATGTGGACTGTTGTAACCCATTTTCGGTCCCTACAAAAATAAAAATAAAATAAATAGCCAAAAAGGTTAGAAAATAACAGAAGGCAGAAGCACTCAGAAAATTGGTCAAGGAGTATAAAAATGCAAAGGTGGATTTTTTGACAGTATATTCTTGAAGGATGAGAGCCCTATTGAGAAGGAAAATTTGAATTTTGAGGAGAAAAGCTCAAAATTGGGATGTTTATGGACTTAATTAGATTTTTATTTGAATTTATAGAGGATTTGATTGCAAGAAAAATTGATTTTTTAAGTCAATTTGGGCTTTAATTAGAAGAAATTTAAGTTCTGGGGCCAAAATTATTTTTTAGGAATTTATTGGGTCAAATCAGGGGCTTAATTGCATAAATATTGAAGTTTAATGGCCAATTAGGGGCTTAATTGTGAAAATCCGAAACCAGAGACCAATTTGGAAAAGGCGCGAAGATAGAGGGGGCTGTTTTGAATTGATTCAGGGGCCTAATTGAAGAAATTGGAAGTTTATTGATCAATTAAGGGCTAAATTGCATAAATCAGAGGCCAAGGACCAAAGTAAAAAACACGGCCAACTATGGGGGCGGGGACCGAAATTGGCAGGGATGCAATTGAAATGAATTAAATATGATTGAGGGCTGATTTGAAGTTTGGCGCCCTGTTTTAATGAAATGACGCGTTTTGTCCAAAACGACGCCGTTTCATGTTTTAAAAAAAAAAAAAAAGAGGCATTGTTCCTCTTCTTCTTCCCCTCGAATCTGCAACAGAAGGAAGGAAACTTTGTTTTTGTTTTTGAAAATCCTTCCCGCCTCTCTCTCCTCGCCCCCACCGAAGCCCCACAAGACCACCGAACGGGTCACTGGCCGACCAGCCGTTGCGTGATTGAAGGCGCACTAGCAAAAGGCACACTGCTCCTTTTTTTTCCCCTATAAATAGAGAGAGACCGGAGGATAGAAAAAAAAACGGACAGAGAGGGGGATTTTTTTGGACGAGAGAGGGCTTTTGGAAACTGAAAGGAGAGGGAAGTTTGAAACGATGAAAGATACTGTGAGAGTATAGAAAAGAGAGAAACCAAAACAGAGGACGGGAGGTGAAGTTTTTAGCGGAGACAGAGGAGAGGGCCAAAAACAGAAGAGAAGGAGCCGCTGCAGAGGAACAGTTGCTGTCACCGGCTCCCCAGCCACCGACCACCATCCAGGTCGCCACCACCAGATCTCACGAAGCTGCTGGGGATATGAGAGTTTGGTTGATAGAAGGAGCAAAGGCAACCAAAGAGAAGAAGACAGGAAGCTTGAAACAGAAGCAGAGAAGAACACAGAAGCAGCAGGGAAGAGGAAGAGCCAACCTTCGGTCAGCAACCGCCAGCAAAACAGCCACCAGCACCACCGTCAGCTCCTCTACCCAAGCTCATCGTCGCAGGTAACTCTTCCCCTTATCCCGTATTCGTCTTCTTGCATGCAGAACGTGCACTGTGCACGTTCTGCAAGTAAGAAATTAATTAGCTGGTTACTGTGTGCACAGTAACCAGCTAATTAATTCCCCGGTTACTATGCATGTCTAATTAATTACCAGGTTACTGTGCAGGTGCAATAACCACCTAATTAATTAACTGGTTACTGTGTAGGTGCACAATAACCAGTCAATGTTCATTTCGGGCTGGAATATCAGCCCAGCCCAGGTGGCTGGACTGTAGAAAGTAGGCTTGTTTTATTTCGGGCCTATTTTGGCCTAGTCCCCTTTTGGGCCGGGTTCGGTCTAGTAAAAAATTTAAATCATAAAAAATAAAAAAATTTCAAAAATTATTTCAAGGAATTTGTGATTTTTCTATAATTTTATTACTGTATTTTGGTCAATATCGATTTGTATTTTTATACTGTGGAGATACAAATTCGGTATTAAAATACCCGGTTTTCGTCAAAGATATTTATTAAAAAAAAATATTTTTGTTTTGATGCATACGGCCAATACTCTAACATGTTTTGAATGTTCTTTTTATATAAAAAAAAATATTGGAAGTTTTGAAAATGTGTTTTCGCATAGATTTCTTAAACACAAATTATTTTCTTGCATTTCTGGATTTTACAACATGTTTGTAAAACTCCAAAGGGTATTGGCCAATATTCCAAAAACTATAAAAATCTTATTTTTAGGGAGGAAATTCATTTATTATTTACCGCTAATGTTTGGATAAAGAAATCCTTAAAAGGATGAATATCCAAAATATTATTGGGAGTAATAAATCCGCACACATTCTTGAAAGAAGCCTTGATTATAATCGAGGACATTTCAAAATTTTAATTTTTTTTTATTTCACGATTTACGAGTCGCAAACTCTTGAAATACTAAGGGAAAAATGAGCTTTCAAAGCACATGGAATCTCCTTAGATTTCTATACAAAATCAATTGACGAGACTAGAAAACACCAACACCATAGATTATAAGAGCAAACCAAACACCAAGCAGCTTACCTTAGGTAGGGCGTATTAGGGGTGCTAATACCTTCCCTTTACGCAACCTGTCCCTTGCCTTAAATCTCTGAAAGACCAGTTAGGGTTTCTAGTAACCCAAAATATTAGGTGGCGACTCCAAAGAACCAAATCAGTAAAACAAAACGAAAGTCGCCAGTCGAATGTCGCAAAACAAATTTTCGTTTTTTTTTAGGGTGCGACATGGACGATTTGAGGTGGAGAGTGAAAACTGATGAAGACCAATCTTGACGAATCTAAGCACTGGTAGTCTCGCCAGATGTTGAGAAATCAGGTATAAAACCTGTATTCCAGATCACTTATAAAGGAAAGCCGCAACAAAGCTAGCAAATGGTTGTATATACGGAGAGACAGTACTATTTTCGTATATGTAACAGTTTGTAATGAAACTGTTGAAGAGTAGCAGGATGACGGCACAAAGGGAACAGTTGGGTTCCGTATGATCAAGGATCTGATGGAGTGGTGATTTCTCCAAAGAAGCTAGATTTGGTGACTGTGTTTTCTCGAGGGGAGAATTGATGAAGACCCTGATAATGGAAGAGAAATACAACGAGGGGATAAAGATTGGCACCCTATTTTGACTTGGATAGGTGTTGTGACAGGATGAGCTGCTGTCAAACATAAGCAAGGAATAGGGAGAAATCTGGAGAACAGAAATTGCACGAAGGGCACACGGAGATTGTGCAGGAGTACCCGTAGGATCCTAACGAGGTACTGTATTGAGACAATAGGTGCAAGGAGAAGAAGAGTTCCCAGATGAAGCTCAGAGCAGAGACTGTTAGAAGTTGTACAACAAGAAGTCTCTTGTGCTCTTGATAAAAGGCAACAAGCGAGGACCTTTCCAATGCATGCAATGATGGAAAGATGAGCTGTTGTAGAAGCACCTAATTGAGGGGGTGCTAATGCCTGTGATAAAAGGCGACCGCCTATGATGAAAGGCGAAGACACCAAAGAGAGGTGGTGTAGGTGGAGCTGTCAAGCAGAAAAGGCGTAGAAGCTCCAAACATAGAAATCGAGGTGGAGGATTGCGAGGAGTATGCACAACTTTCAATTTCTATGTAATCAGTGACAGTAATATCTCCTAAGTCCACATGGTGGTAGAGAATCTTGGAGCCACTGAAGCATCCCAGCTGAACGAGGATGCGACTGCCTATGAAAGGCAAAGACACCTCAGAAGAAGGTGTGTGGGTCATGATAGGAGCCCTAAATTCAGACCGCCGCACAACGACGAGCGGAGACACCTCAGATGGAAGGTGTGAGGGCCAGGATAGGAGCCCCAGTTCAGAACGCCCAGAGCCAATGTGATGGCTGGATATGAGTGGACAGATGGATAGCCAATGAAGTGGCTATGATGAGTATGGAGACAAATGCAGGATTGACTTTCATGGATATTGCCCCCATGCTAAAGATCAATGAGCTAGAAGACATTTGCCTTGGACAATAAGTGTGTGACTTGTGGGGCATTAAGACGCGGCTGCTATGAAGGAGCAGAGGGCATGCGCAGGTTCCGGGAACGAGTTGACTCTTGTCAAGGTGGTGAGCTCGGAGATGGCATTGTAATACTCAGAGTATAAAGACAGATATGGATCAACCTTTAATGGGCTGCCCCCATAGGTAAAGGTGGAAAGCTACCTAGACTCTTGAGACTAAGAGTGAGAGACTCACGGAGAAGTAAGGCGTGGTTCCTAGGGTGGAACAGAGGGCAGGCGCAACTCCTGGATGAGTAGACTCTTGGAAGAGTGGTGAGCTCGTGATCATATTGAGATACTCGGATAATGACTGTCGCACTTGGAAATATCTGTTTAAGGGGGTGCTGTAAGCCTTAGTGTGAGGCTTGATAAATCATTCCGGACCGAGCATGGTTGATACGCTCGAAGGGGAATGTTTTCCCAGAGAAAAGCGTTAACACTCTTCAGATGTGAAGTGGCAGACCATCTGGTTGCAGTGATCCTTTTGTGTGAGAAAAGGTGTGCTTTGGTGACTCTGGTGATTGAAAGGTTGGGCGAGTACCTGTAAACTTGGCCACAGACGCTCTCAGAATGGTAAGCTTGGAAGAGCTGCAGGATGCAAGCTTGTGCTGAAGAAGCAAGAGGACAATTGCCCATATAAATGTCAAAGGGGGTGATTGTTGGGATTTGCCATTAATGGGCAACCTACCCTAAGGGGTAGGGTTATCATTTGTCAATGGTGGTTGCACTCACCATTGACAAATATATTAACTCCCATGTGCAGCTGCTGGAAAGAAGAAAAGGAGCCACCATCCCTGCCTATAAATAGGCAACAACAAGAGAGCATAAGGTGTGAGAGTGAGAGTGAGCATGTGAAGGGATTAGAGAGAAAGAGAGAGCTGCAATGGCAGCAGCTGCAAGGGCAGCAAGAGAGATGGGAGTTGAGTGATGAGATCCTCCTCCATGTATTTATTGTATCCTTTCTCTATCTCTAAATAAAATGAACCTCTCCCGAAGATGTAGGCGGTTTTGCCGAACCACGTAAAATATTGTGTCAGTGTGCTTACTCCTCCCTTGAGCAGAGATCAGTACATCACCGGTCGGAATCCCCAACAATAGCCACTAAGATTTGAAAAGGTCAGCGCAGATCATGTTAAGAGTAGCATGTCCTGGAAAACAGAATTTAAGAAACTTACTGTGTTCCAACGATCCTGTTGGTGTTTGCTTGAGTTTCATTGCCTCTGAAAATTCGAGCCATCCCGAAATCGGATATTTTTGGAATAGAATGTTGCCCTATTAAATGAACCAAAGTCCTTCTGAGAGTTTATTCAAACTATTTTAACATTTTTTCTTAGGATAATCAGGATTTCTCATTTGAACGTAAACTTACCTTATAAACAGGTCCGAATCCTCCCTCTCCAAGCTTATCTGAGAGCTGTCCAGTTGCAACTAATGGCAATTCCATACTTTTATTCCATTTTTTCTTCCCATTGCCAACAGAGCTAGATTCATTGCTTGTTGAGCTAGGATCGGTATCGAAATCAAAGAGCAATAAATTGTGACTTGCATGTTCCTTCCCGGTTTAAGAAAAAAAATAAAAATGACTGAACACAATCACTTTTTTGAACACAATCACGCTCTTATAACTTTATATGGATAAAATTTTATGGCAAGTAATAATATAAAAAATACAAAGTTATTAGAACGATGACCATATTTTATGGTGATGCAATAGTTGTAGTGGTGATAAAGGTTGGGG
>CAXHTJ010001250.1:0-22211 GCA_964019445.1 Populus tremula | reverse complement strand
GTGAGATCGGAAGAGCGGTTCAGCAGGAATGCCGAGACCGATCTCGTATGCCGTCTTCTGCTTGCTGAGTCGGAGACACGCAGGGATGAGATGGCGGCCGCACTGACCCTATAGTGAGTCGTATTAATTTCAAATCATACCAACATGGTCAAATAAAACGAAAGGCTCAGTCGAAAGACTGGGCCTTTCGTTTTAATCTGATCGGCACGTAAGAGGTTCCAACTTTCACCATAATGAAATAAGATCACTACCGGGCGTATTTTTTGAGTTATCGAGATTTTCAGGAGCTAAGGAAGCTAAAATGGAGAAAAAAATCACTGGATATACCACCGTTGATATATCCCAATGGCATCGTAAAGAACATTTTGAGGCATTTCAGTCAGTTGCTCAATGCACCTATAACCAGACCGTTCAGCTGGATATTACGGCCTTTTTAAAGACCGTAAAGAAAAATAAGCACAAGTTTTATCCGGCCTTTATTCACATTCTTGCCCGCCTGATGAATGCTCATCCGGAATTTCGTATGGCAATGAAAGACGGTGAGCTGGTGATATGGGATAGTGTTCACCCTTGTTACACCGTTTTCCATGAGCAAACTGAAACGTTTTCATCGCTCTGGAGTGAATACCACGACGATTTCCGGCAGTTTCTACACATATATTCGCAAGATGTGGCGTGTTACGGTGAAAACCTGGCCTATTTCCCTAAAGGGTTTATTGAGAATATGTTTTTCGTCTCAGCCAATCCCTGGGTGAGTTTCACCAGTTTTGATTTAAACGTGGCCAATATGGACAACTTCTTCGCCCCCGTTTTCACCATGGGCAAATATTATACGCAAGGCGACAAGGTGCTGATGCCGCTGGCGATTCAGGTTCATCATGCCGTTTGTGATGGCTTCCATGTCGGCAGAATGCTTAATGAATTACAACAATACTGCGATGAGTGGCAGGGCGGGGCGTAACCTACGTGACAGAAGTCAAAAGCCTCCGGTCGGAGGCTTTTGACTTTCTGCTTGATCGGCCGCATCGAATATAACTTCGTATAATGTATGCTATACGAAGTTATTAGCGATGAGCTCGGACTTCCATTGTTCATTCCACGGACAAAAACAGAGAAAGGAAACGACAGAGGCCAAAAAGCTCGCTTTTAGCACCTGTCGTTTCCTTTCTTTTCAGAGGGTATTTTAAATAAAAACATTAAGTTATGACGAAGAAGAACGGAAACGCCTTAAACCGGAAAATTTTCATAAATAGCGAAAACCCGCGAGGTCGCCGCCCCGTAACCTGTCGGATCACCGGAAAGGACCCGTAAAGTGATAATGATTATCATCTACATATCACAACGCGCGTGGAGGCCATCAAACCACGTCAAATAATCAATTATGACGCAGGTATCGTATTAATTGATCTGCATCAACTTAACGTAAAAGCAACTTCAGACAATACAAATCAGCGACACTGAATACGGGGCAACCTCATGTCCGAGCTCGCGAGCTCGTCGACAGCGACACACTTGCATCGGATGCAGCCCGGTTAACGTGCCGGCACGGCCTGGGTAACCAGGTATTTTGTCCACATAACCGTGCGCAAAATGTTGTGGATAAGCAGGACACAGCAGCAATCCACAGCAGGCATACAACCGCACACCGAGGTTACTCCGTTCTACAGGTTACGACGACCATGTCAATACTTGCCCTTGACAGGCATTGATGGAATCGTAGTCTCACGCTGATAGTCTGATCGACAATACAAGTGGGACCGTGGTCCCAGACCGATAATCAGACCGACAACACGAGTGGGATCGTGGTCCCAGACTAATAATCAGACCGACGATACGAGTGGGACCGTGGTCCCAGACTAATAATCAGACCGACGATACGAGTGGGACCGTGGTTCCAGACTAATAATCAGACCGACGATACGAGTGGGACCGTGGTCCCAGACTAATAATCAGACCGACGATACGAGTGGGACCATGGTCCCAGACTAATAATCAGACCGACGATACGAGTGGGACCGTGGTCCCAGTCTGATTATCAGACCGACGATACGAGTGGGACCGTGGTCCCAGACTAATAATCAGACCGACGATACGAGTGGGACCGTGGTCCCAGACTAATAATCAGACCGACGATACGAGTGGGACCGTGGTCCCAGTCTGATTATCAGACCGACGATACAAGTGGAACAGTGGGCCCAGAGAGAATATTCAGGCCAGTTATGCTTTCTGGCCTGTAACAAAGGACATTAAGTAAAGACAGATAAACGTAGACTAAAACGTGGTCGCATCAGGGTGCTGGCTTTTCAAGTTCCTTAAGAATGGCCTCAATTTTCTCTATACACTCAGTTGGAACACGAGACCTGTCCAGGTTAAGCACCATTTTATCGCCCTTATACAATACTGTCGCTCCAGGAGCAAACTGATGTCGTGAGCTTAAACTTGTTCTTGATGCAGATGACGTTTTAAGCACAGAAGTTAAAAGAGTGATAACTTCTTCAGCTTCAAATATCACCCCAGCTTTTTTCTGCTCATGAAGGTTAGATGCCTGCTGCTTAAGTAATTCCTCTTTATCTGTAAAGGCTTTTTGAAGTGCATCACCTGACCGGGCAGATAGTTCACCGGGGTGAGAAAAAAGAGCAACAACTGATTTAGGCAATTTGGCGGTGTTGATACAGCGGGTAATAATCTTACGTGAAATATTTTCCGCATCAGCCAGCGCAGAAATATTTCCAGCAAATTCATTCTGCAATCGGCTTGCATAACGCTGACCACGTTCATAAGCACTTGTTGGGCGATAATCGTTACCCAATCTGGATAATGCAGCCATCTGCTCATCATCCAGCTCGCCAACCAGAACACGATAATCACTTTCGGTAAGTGCAGCAGCTTTACGACGGCGACTCCCATCGGCAATTTCTATGACACCAGATACTCTTCGACCGAACGCCGGTGTCTGTTGACCAGTCAGTAGAAAAGAAGGGATGAGATCATCCAGTGCGTCCTCAGTAAGCAGCTCTTGGTCACGTTCATTACCTGACCATACCCGAGAGGTCTTCTCAACACTATCACCCCGGAGCACTTCAAGAGTAAACTTCACATCCCGACCACATACAGGCAAAGTAATGGCATTACCGCGAGCCATTACTCCTACGCGCGCAATTAACGAATCCACCATCGGGGCAGCTGGTGTCGATAACGAAGTATCTTCAACCGGTTGAGTATTGAGCGTATGTTTTGGAATAACAGGCGCACGCTTCATTATCTAATCTCCCAGCGTGGTTTAATCAGACGATCGAAAATTTCATTGCAGACAGGTTCCCAAATAGAAAGAGCATTTCTCCAGGCACCAGTTGAAGAGCGTTGATCAATGGCCTGTTCAAAAACAGTTCTCATCCGGATCTGACCTTTACCAACTTCATCCGTTTCACGCACAACATTTTTTAGAACCATGCTTCCCCAGGCATCCCGAATTTGCTCCTCCATCCACGGGGACTGAGAGCCATTACTATTGCTGTATTTGGTAAGCAAAATACGAACATCAGGCTCGAACCCTTTAAGATCAACGTTCTTGAGCAGATCACGAAGCATATCGAAAAACTGCAGTGCGGAGGTGTAGTCAAACAACTCAGCAGGCGTGGGAACAATCAGCACATCAGCAGCACATACGACATTAATCGTGCCGATACCCAGGTTAGGCGCGCTGTCAATAACTATGACATCATAGTCATGAGCAACAGTTTCAATGGCCAGTCGGAGCATCAGGTGTGGATCGGTGGGCAGTTTACCTTCATCAAATTTGCCCATTAACTCAGTTTCAATACGGTGCAGAGCCAGACAGGAAGGAATAATGTCAAGCCCCGGCCAGCAAGTGGGCTTTATTGCATAAGTGACATCGTCCTTTTCCCCAAGATAGAAAGGCAGGAGAGTGTCTTCTGCATGAATATGAAGATCTGGAACCCATCCGTGATACATTGAGGCTGTTCCCTGGGGGTCGTTACCTTCCACGAGCAAAACACGTAGCCCCTTCAGAGCCAAATCCTGAGCAAGATGAACAGAAACAGAGGTTTTGTAAACGCCTCCTTTATGGGCAGCAACCCCGATCACCGGTGGAAATACGTCTTCAGCACGTCGCAATCGCGTTCCAAACACATCACGCATATGATTAATTTGTTCAATTGTATAACCAACACGTTGCTCAACCCGTCCTCGAATTTCCATATCCGGGTGCGGTAGTCGCCCTGCTTTCTCGGCATCTCTGATAGCCTGAGAAGAAACCCCAACTAAATCCGCTGCTTCACCTATTCTCCAGCGCCGGGTTATTTTCCTCGCTTCCGGGCTGTCATCATTAAACTGTGCAATGGCGATAGCCTTCGTCATTTCATGACCAGCGTTTATGCACTGGTTAAGTGTTTCCATGAGTTTCATTCTGAACATCCTTTAATCATTGCTTTGCGTTTTTTTATTAAATCTTGCAATTTACTGCAAAGCAACAACAAAATCGCAAAGTCATCAAAAAACCGCAAAGTTGTTTAAAATAAGAGCAACACTACAAAAGGAGATAAGAAGAGCACATACCTCAGTCACTTATTATCACTTGCGCTCGCCGCAGCCGTGTAACCGAGCATAGCGAGCGAACTGGCGAGGAAGCAAAGAAGAACTGTTCTGTCAGATAGCTCTTACGCTCAGCGCAAGAAGAAATATCCACCGTGGGAAAAACTCCAGGTAGAGGAACACACGCGGATAGCCAATTCAGAGTAATAAACTGTGATAATCAACCCTCATCAATGATGACGAACTAACCCCCGATATCAGGTCACATGACGAAGGGAAAGAGAAGGAAATCAACTGTGACAAACTGCCCTCAAATTTGGCTTCCTTAAAAATTACAGTTCAAAAAGTATGAGAAAATCCATGCAGGCTGAAGGAAACAGCAAAACTGTGACAAATTACCCTCAGTAGGTCAGAACAAATGTGACGAACCACCCTCAAATCTGTGACAGATAACCCTCAGACTATCCTGTCGTCATGGAAGTGATATCGCGGAAGGAAAATACGATATGAGTCGTCTGGCGGCCTTTCTTTTTCTCAATGTATGAGAGGCGCATTGGAGTTCTGCTGTTGATCTCATTAACACAGACCTGCAGGAAGCGGCGGCGGAAGTCAGGCATACGCTGGTAACTTTGAGGCAGCTGGTAACGCTCTATGATCCAGTCGATTTTCAGAGAGACGATGCCTGAGCCATCCGGCTTACGATACTGACACAGGGATTCGTATAAACGCATGGCATACGGATTGGTGATTTCTTTTGTTTCACTAAGCCGAAACTGCGTAAACCGGTTCTGTAACCCGATAAAGAAGGGAATGAGATATGGGTTGATATGAACACTGTAAAGCCCTCTGGATGGACTGTGCGCACGTTTGATAAACCAAGGAAAAGATTCATAGCCTTTTTCATCGCCGGCATCCTCTTCAGGGCGATAAAAAACCACTTCCTTCCCCGCGAAACTCTTCAATGCCTGCCGTATATCCTTACTGGCTTCCGCAGAGGTCAATCCGAATATTTCAGCATATTTAGCAACATGGATCTCGCAGATACCGTCATGTTCCTGTAGGGTGCCATCAGATTTTCTGATCTGGTCAACGAACAGATACAGCATACGTTTTTGATCCCGGGAGAGACTATATGCCGCCTCAGTGAGGTCGTTTGACTGGACGATTCGCGGGCTATTTTTACGTTTCTTGTGATTGATAACCGCTGTTTCCGCCATGACAGATCCATGTGAAGTGTGACAAGTTTTTAGATTGTCACACTAAATAAAAAAGAGTCAATAAGCAGGGATAACTTTGTGAAAAAACAGCTTCTTCTGAGGGCAATTTGTCACAGGGTTAAGGGCAATTTGTCACAGACAGGACTGTCATTTGAGGGTGATTTGTCACACTGAAAGGGCAATTTGTCACAACACCTTCTATAGAACCAGCATGGATAAAGGCCTACAAGGCGCTCTAAAAAAGAAGATCTAAAAACTATAAAAAAAATAATTATAAAAATATCCCCGTGGATAAGTGGATAACCCCAAGGGAAGTTTTTTCAGGCATCGTGTGTAAGCAGAATATATAAGTGCTGTTCCCTGGTGCTTCCTCGCTCACTCGACCGGGAGGGTTCGAGAAGGGGGGGCACCCCCCTTCGGCGTGCGCGGTCACGCGCACAGGGCGCAGCCCTGGTTAAAAACAAGGTTTATAAATATTGGTTTAAAAGCAGGTTAAAAGACAGGTTAGCGGTGGCCGAAAAACGGGCGGAAACCCTTGCAAATGCTGGATTTTCTGCCTGTGGACAGCCCCTCAAATGTCAATAGGTGCGCCCCTCATCTGTCAGCACTCTGCCCCTCAAGTGTCAAGGATCGCGCCCCTCATCTGTCAGTAGTCGCGCCCCTCAAGTGTCAATACCGCAGGGCACTTATCCCCAGGCTTGTCCACATCATCTGTGGGAAACTCGCGTAAAATCAGGCGTTTTCGCCGATTTGCGAGGCTGGCCAGCTCCACGTCGCCGGCCGAAATCGAGCCTGCCCCTCATCTGTCAACGCCGCGCCGGGTGAGTCGGCCCCTCAAGTGTCAACGTCCGCCCCTCATCTGTCAGTGAGGGCCAAGTTTTCCGCGAGGTATCCACAACGCCGGCGGCCGGCCGCGGTGTCTCGCACACGGCTTCGACGGCGTTTCTGGCGCGTTTGCAGGGCCATAGACGGCCGCCAGCCCAGCGGCGAGGGCAACCAGCCGAGGGCTTCGCCCTGTCGCTCGACTGCGGCGAGCACTACTGGCTGTAAAAGGACAGACCACATCATGGTTCTGTGTTCATTAGGTTGTTCTGTCCATTGCTGACATAATCCGCTCCACTTCAACGTAACACCGCACG
The DNA here is from genome assembly GCA_964019445.1 of Populus tremula. Lineage (NCBI taxonomy): Eukaryota > Viridiplantae > Streptophyta > Magnoliopsida > Malpighiales > Salicaceae > Populus > Populus tremula. The sequence continues at coordinate 15,304 of CAXHTJ010001250.1, read as the reverse complement.
AAGATTTCTATTGTTCCTGAAGGCATATTCAAATCGTTTTCGTTACCGCTTGCAGGCATCATGACAGAACACTACTTCCTATAAACGCTACACAGGCTCCTGAGATTAATAATGCGGATCTCTACGATAATGGGAGATTTTCCCGACTGTTTCGTTCGCTTCTCAGTGGATAACAGCCAGCTTCTCTGTTTAACAGACAAAAACAGCATATCCACTCAGTTCCACATTTCCATATAAAGGCCAAGGCATTTATTCTCAGGATAATTGTTTCAGCATCGCAACCGCATCAGACTCCGGCATCGCAAACTGCATCCGGTGCCGGGCAGCCACATCCAGCGCAAAAACCTTCGTGTAGACTTCCGTTGAACTGATGGACTTATGTCCCATCAGGCTTTGCAGAACTTTCAGCGGTATACCGGCATACAGCATGTGCATCGCATAGGAATGGCGGAACGTATGTGGTGTGACCGGAACAGAGAACGTCACACCGTCAGCAGCAGCGGCGGCAACCGCCTCCCCAATCCAGGTCATGACCGTTCTGTCCGTCACTTCCCAGATCCGCGCTTTCTCTGTCCTTCCTGTGCGACGGTTACGCCGCTCCATGAGCTTATCGGGTCCACTCGCGAACGCAGAAAGGCCCACCCGAAGGTGAGCCAGTGTGATTACATTTGCGGCCTAACTGTGGCCAGTCCAGTTACGCTGGAGTCAGTAGTATTTAGGTGACACTATAGAAGCGGCCGCCTATCCCCTGTGTGCCTTGGCAGTCTCAGAATGATACGGCGACCACCGAGATCTACACTCTTTCCCTACACGACGCTCTTCCGATCTCAACACAATGATTTTTTGAATATCAAGTTAAAGAAACAAAACCAATTAGCCTTAATTTCTGTCGAAGCTTATAAACTTAGCTGGTTTACTAAGATTGGTGTAAGCAGCTCATATGGAGAGAGGCAGTAGCTGATTGGTACGATTCAGGAAGAGATAAGCTAGGCAGCGGATTTTCTGTTTTTTGCACAATATAAGTGAGGGAACTATCAATTCAATTCAGTGTGTTGCTCTATAGAATGATTAAAAGTTCTGTAGACGGTGGTATAACAATTATCAACTCATTATCTCCATTTATCGAATCACCTTAAGAGACCATCTCTTTCTCTCTATATTTTGTTTCTCTTTGAAGGCTGCGTGTGTATATGTTTGGAGTCTATAAGAGTCCAAAACCAAAAACTATATATATAGAGAAGTTAATTATTGAGGATGCTTTTGAACTGGTGAATGGAGGGATTCTTTTTTTCAGTAAGATGATCATCAAGGAATGGACAATGATTTTTTGATTGTAGTAAATAAATAAATTCATTAGCCTGATTCGTAATTTCCAGACAGGTTACAAAACAAATACTCAAGCTTCTATTGAAAGTGGTTATTACTTAATTTACTTAGTCTAGTCTAAGCAGCTCATACAGGGAGAGGTAGTAACTGACAAGTGTGGGACAGTAAGAGATATGCTGAGGCAAATTTTCTATTTTCACCCAGTATAAGTGAGGGAATAATCTGTTCATCAAATGCTGCACAAGAGGACAATTAAAAGTTAGGTTGACTGTATAGAATGCAGTGGTAGGAACGATCAACTTATTTTCTCCTTTTATTGAATCACCTTATGAAACCATCTCATTCTTTTTATATTCCTTTATTTCAGAAGGCTGGTGTATGCAGATGTATGTAATCCATAGTAGCAATACTCAGCATACATTACACCTCCCAAGTCCCAACACTCATATTTTTCTATATTATTAACATTTTGGTCCAAGTGAGAGTATCTCCATGGACAGTTTCATGATGATCGTGCTTGGTGTTTCTGTTTTGGGTGGTTTGAGTGCTTCATTGAGTTAGCTAATAACACTTGTTTACATGATATGGCATGAAATTCAAATATTACTACTGACTAATATTTTTACTCAAGTTTTGATTATTTTTCATCGGTAGTAACTATAGTTGCTTTTGGCTACTCGCCGACTTTGTGTATGGACACTGGTTTCCCCTGTTTCCTATATGGTTTCACACATTTGAATGAAATGAAAAATAATACTACTATTGAAGGTTTTGGTAGTGTGTTTTTTGGTGTTGAGGTTTTGCTGGGATCAAGAATCTCTTCAGTTGAGTTGTAATGATCACTATGTGATATTAAATTTGTAACAAACTCAATCAGAAACAAAAATGACCAGCATTTTTTTCTATATCGTCATTGCAAATCTGATTTAAGTTAAAAGGTGATTTAACTCTTTATTGGGATACTATTTTTTCCTCCAACATGCCTGTTAATCAGATGAAGCTAGTTCAGGATTACATGTTCTATAATCTGATTATATCTCTTGGATTATGAAACAGGTGCACTCTTTGTAATTCTTTTTGAGGCTCCCAATTTGAAGATGCTTGGACTATTACAGGTACAAGTAGTTGCAAGGAAAAAAAATCCCGCTTTAGTGTATTATCAACCTATGAAAGGATAGTGGTTTCTTCACATGTTTATGAAAGGATGTTGTGGCATGGAGTTACCATGAATGATCCAAACGTGATTTTATATTCCAGGGGAAATTTTTTGCATTAATACTTTCTAAACTTCTCTATGCAGGGTTTTGCTGCAGGCCTGATGCTGAGCATATCATTCCTTGATCTTGCTCATAATGCTATCAACTCAATTGGGTTCTTAAAAGGCAACCTCTGGGTTAGCTATATCTTTCCTTTTTTTCATAAAATCCAATTGCATTTCTTACTAGACATTATTTATTCATTTATACCTGTCATTTTCTTCTATTAATTGGCTTTGCAGTTTTTTGGAGGTGTTGTATTCTTTGGCATCATTGCCAATTTTATCCCAGAGCCAACATTAGCCCCAAGTTCAGATGTTAAAAGTAAAAAGGTTCTGGGTGATACAGTTTTCTAATACTTAAATGTTTTGTGACTTTCACTACGTGGCTAGAATATTAGAATGTAGAGTGACAGTTTGGCAATTGTTTGGGAACAGAAAAATGGCGACCAAGGGGGAAAGGACATAATTAAAAAGCATCGTCGCCAAGTTTTGTTCAGTGGAATTATCACTGCAATAGGTATAACTACCTTCTCTGATCCTGTTCTATCACTATCCAACTTCAATTTTATTTGCTTTCAGGCCTTGTTTTTTTCTTATTTTTTTCTTTGACTAAACCTCGAGATATCAGAATTCAGTCCCCCAATAGTTGGAAACTGTAAATTTGGCACCTTCCTATTTTTTGAAAAAGTTCATAAACTTGTCTGATTGGATTGAATCTTGTCTTTCATGGATTTCAGGAATAAGTTTGCATAACTTTCCAGAGGGAATGGCAGTGTTCCTTGGATCAATGAAGGTATCCTTAGCCTTATTTGTATCTCTCTGTAGTGTCAGTATTCAATTCAGCTGCAACATATCTACATAGATTTTAGTGCTTATGCCAGTCTTAAAATGCACCTGTCTTGAATGAAATATACTCATCAAGCTTTATCCTGAAACAAAGGAACACGAAGGGTCTTTCTCAAAATCTTAATGTATGACTTTGTTGAAAGCTTCAATTTAGCACTAAGGTACTGCACAATTCCTTATACATGCGCACTATTTTTACCTGAATAGTTTCTTTGGTTTCCTGGGTTGCATTTGCATGCCATTTTAACTGTGTTAAGTCATAAAATATTCCTGTGCTATGGAGATTGTTTGTTCAACATTGATATTTTGAAGATGAGAAAACTGAAACATTCAGCTGCACTATTTATTCAATGGGCACCCAATCAAGCAGTTATTCAGTTCCTTTGTTTTAGTGGTACAATTGCTCTGCATCTGAAAGAAACAAATTCATTGATTTTCAAAGCACTATCATGAATTGCCAAACTACAACAGCAAAGGATATTTGGTTAAGATGTCAAAGATTTTTTTTTCCTATACTTTTGCCTGCGGTCACGTTACACTTCAATATTTGGCAGTCCTGGATGTAACCAAATTTGTACCACTTGGTTTTAGATATTAATCTTAGTTTGCATGTTCTTTCAATTAAATGCAATTGGCAATTGGAAGTTATCTATGATTGTTTAAATTTTGGGTCTTGAGTTTTGGAAGCCTTTTTCTTATCCTTGGGTATGTCAATTTTGTCATCTTCTTTTTAATGATACTTTTGTAGGGCCTCCGTGTTGGTCTTAATTTGGCTCTGGCAATTGCTTTGCACAACATTCCAGAGGTATGTTTTCTTTGATTCTGTAGTATTGCCTTTTTGCATATGCTATTGGTTCTTCAAAGTGGTTGCTTCCTTCCAGAATGAAATTGGTTCCTTTAAACTTCAAACATTTCCAGTGCCAAATATTTATGGATTGGAATTAAAAAAATTTGATGAGTTCTGCTGTCAGCATTAATGCGTTTTAAGTTTGTTTTCTGGTTTTATAGACACGATGCACAATTTATCCTATGATAAGATTTGACTTAGAGCAGTGGATATATTTGTTTTTTTTATTTTGAAAGTTCTATGATATTGTACTTAGGATCCACCCTAACACAGGATATTTTTTTGTGGTTTGTCCCCACAAGGACTATTGTGCCAGTTGATATACAAAACCTTGGTTACCAGATTTCCCTGTATTTAGACATGAAGCTACTTATTTATAACTTGCGTGATCCTTTTTTCCCATCTACAAATATATAAATAGGGGGGATTTTCCGTTTTGTCTGAACTTCTTTATGTTCATTTCTACAGGGTGTTGCTGTTGCACTTCCTATATATTTTGCAACGCAGAGGTAAAAATCTCTCGAGGCACTGTACGTTTCAGCCCTCTAAAGCATGAGTAAAACCTGCTTTGGAAAGCATTGGTCCAAAGTATGTCTTATGTGGTAGTAGCTTAAAAAGGTTCTTTATTGGAAATAAGAATCAACAAAATAGGGACATGACCATTGTGGTGGTAGAGGTGGAGATAGTTCCCCTGTTTACTACTTAACTCTAGAGCTAGCAGGGTATAGTGACCGAGTAATGAGCATAGAGGTCAGAAACTGCCCTGGAGTTTCATATAATTTTTTGAATATTACGACTGCTGAAGATAGTCAAGGCAGGAACTGTATTGTTGTATGTTATGTCGATGTGTTGTAGCTAAATTTGAAAATCAGAAGTGCTGCTGTTATTGGGGTAGCATTAGTGGCTACTATGGCACCTGAATCTATTCACTAACACTCTTTGTTTGGCCTTAATCTTCAAATCCTGAACAAAGCAAGGATTTCAAACAAAAGAAAGCATACTACGATTTTAGTGCATATCATTTAATCATATGATTTAGTGATACAACAACTTTTTGCTCCAGACTGCAGCCACCTTCCTAGGTGGTCGGAGTGATTAGATATGTAGTAGATGCCCTCATTTATTTGACTAAGTGTTCTGGTTTCTTTCTATCTGATGTTTTTTGGCCACATGTTTTGTGCAGCTATTTCTACATATTAGAATTTATTGCATTGTACTCGTAATATAAATTAACTGGTTGATTTCTTTACACATTTCAGCAAGTGGCAGGCATTCAAATTGGCGACAGTTTCCGGTTTTGCTGAGCCGCTTGGTGTGGTGCTTATGACAACTTGTTTTTATTGCTTGTGATGCCAAAGCATGGGATATCATTTAATTTTGACCAACAAGAATGTCCATTTCCTTAACTGCAGCATATCTATTCCCAAGCAGCTTAAGTCCTGAAATTCTTGAGGGTTTGCTCGCATCAGGTATGCAGTACCATTTATTTCTCAGTTATCTCTGATGATTTAGGAAAATTAATTTGCTATTTCAATCTCAATAACTCCATGTTTCATTGCAGTTGGTGGAGTGATGGCTTTCCTAACCTTGCATGAAATGCTGCCACTGGCATTTGATTATGCGGGTCAGAAACAAGCTGTCAAGGCTGTATTCTTTGGTATGGCTTTCATGTCGGCAAGGTAATAGAACTCATACTGTACATGTTTCTATTTCAAGATCCTAATTATCATTATCATTATTATTATTTGTCACAAAATCCGTCTTTCTCACATGTATTGATACTGGTCTGCAGCCTATATTTTCTTGAAATCAGCCTCCCTGAGGAGATGAGCTTGTAGCTGTGGATCAGCTTAATCAACCCCCGTTTGTACATTCCCAAACCAGAGAGAACTAGGTCGTGCTGCAGGATGCCTGTGTAATGTCACATTGACATCCGAGAATTTGACCTCGCCAGAAGGCCAAACAGGCGGCACAATCCTTGAGAACATGGCGGTTTCCAGCTTTAAGCACCTCAAAATTGTACTGATCTTCTTACTCTGAATAGTGTGAAAATCTAAAATGGCAATAAGGGTTGACAAGGGGAACAATTATGGATTGCATACTCTTCAATGAAGTTCGTTTCATTTATCATAGTTTTGCCGCTCAATGAGCTTCCAAGTATTCTGCTGCTTGCTTGAAGATAAATGGTTTCTGGGCTAGCAAGTTACAAGCTTTAGTTCTACAAAATAGATGAAAATGAGAGCTTTAGTTATTACAATTGATGCCAGCCCTTGTTTTTCCTAACATAACAGCAGAAACAATGGGATGGAAAATAGAAGAAAAGGCTGCAACCAGGGGGGTTGGTGGGTCTCTTCGTCAACATGCAACCACGGTTGAAAAATGCAGTATTTAAAAAACCACAGTTGGGAACTGCGGTATTTAAACAAGCCACAGATGAAAACTACGTATTTGAAAGAAGACATCTTTATACTAAAAATTGGCTATGCTATTTTTTTTATATAAAAAAAAATCGCAATTCTCACCTACAGTACTTTTATAAAGCGCAATTCTAACCTACGGTTTTTATATGGGTTTTTTTTTATAAAAAAAATCACGTGAGAATTGCGGTCTTTTCAGCTACGTTATTTTTCACACAAAAAAATAAAAATTCAGTACTAGTGTTAGTTTATTATTTTTTTTTTAAAAGAAAAATGTGCTATTTTAGAAAGGAAAAATCGACGAAGTGGGATAGGTCTTGTGTACATAGAACTGTGAAAGGCTCCAACATTAGTCCATGAAGATATTAAGGAACGGATTTGCAATTCCTTCTTTAGTAAATGAAGTTGATCTGCATAAATCAAATTCATGTTAAATCCATAAGTCAGCTCGAGGACTAATATGAAAAAGGGTCGAACTCACTAATTCACACTATATCTATACTTGACTCATCATGTCAAAATTAATTAATTAACATCCTTTAATTATTTTTTACATTTAACTTAGTCAAGTTCAAAAAAATTACTAAGAACTTTATCGAGTTAACTTTTTTTTTTATCCAACTTAAAATCCAATCTAAATTAAGATGTGAATCGCATATTTTCTAGTTTGAGTCCGGATCATGTTTAATATTAAGCTTATTACAGAATGAACCTCTTGCACCTATCCATGGTTCAGACAATCAGATATCCTTACATCATATATATATATATATATATAAAGCGAGAGAGAGAGGGGGGGGGACACAAAATGAAGTTGCAGAAACTTGGTCTAACATTTTTCAATGAGGATTCTTCTAAACTAAACAGCTACTAAAGTGGGAAAGGGGGTGACAGAAAACATAAATAAAAGAGCGAGTAACTCTAATCCTCGGTAGGATTCTTCCTCTAAAGATCCATGATTTTGTGTAAAACACAAGAGGTATCAACTAAAAATTAACAAGATTTCAAACGCATATTAATTTTACTGAATGGATTCATTATCTTGCTCAATTTTAGAGGCTGGTTCTGTTAAAAAATTATCTTAATTTAATAACTTAAGCTATTAGATGAGGTTTTAAAATATAATATATATTATTTTCTAACACATCCCTTCAAGTTAAAGCCTTTTGAACTTAAAACTTGCACAGATTCACATTATCTTGTGCTTAATTTTTATGAAATAAATAGGGATGATAAGATTCGAACTTGTAATCGCTTGGTTATCAAGGCTTTGATACCATATTAGAAAATAATATAAATCATATCTTGAAACTATACTAATGGGGACACCGAACCAAAAATATTATTTACGCAAGCGTATGATCATAGACGATGGAGGATAGCCCAAACCATTGAGAAATTGGGCTTTAACTTATGTTTTTGGGTTTAATTTATATAAACTTTTAGTTAAAGTTTATTAATTTAGTTTTATTTGTTGGGTTTGATTTAATTATTGTTAAGGATTTTATTTAGCGTCCATAAGCCCAATCGCTCATTCTAATTAGGGTTTTAGTATTAATACCCTACTTTTCTAAATGTTAAGGGACTTTTTGATGATTAATGAAAAATTACAGACTTTGCATATCTTCAATCCCCTTTCTTCCTCTTCTGTAGCTTCTTTCTTTCTCTAAAGCTTCTTTCTTTTCTTATTTTAATTCTTGTTATTTATTGTTCTGCATCATATACTTAATAACTTAAGCTATTTGATAGGAATTTGCTCTATGAAATCAAAAGGTTAAGCAAGTCGAGTGAGATTTTTAGCTTTAGCAGGGAGAGAATGTCATTTTGATCTGATGTGAAGTGTTTGGCAATGCAGAATCTTTTTCAAGGACTATTATAGAATGTACTTATATAGAAAATATTGTAGACATACTCTTGTGTGGTAACCTCCACCATTATTATTGTATATTGCCCTATATATATATATATATATATATATATATAAAGGGCTGGCTACCCATTAGGTTAAGCCTCCTAATTATTCTCAACTTGGTATCAGAGCCTTCTGCCGTCAGAACTCCTTTCTCCCTTCCTCCCTTTGCAGCCAACCCTCTCTTTACTTTCTCTACATGGATTCTACTGCTGCCGCCGACTTCTACCTCTCCACAGGTGGCGCAGCACAACCGGCCAACCATCCCCAAGCTGCTGTCGTTGGTGCTTTTTCTTCCCTATAGCAGCCTCCACTTGCAGAGCTTGTCTCTGATTCTTCCTCCCAAGTCCCTGTCGTTCCTTTACCTCTCATGGGAACCCACACTACAACAATTATTCCTTTAGCGAACACTCATCAAGTTGTTTTGCTAAATTTTACGAACACAAATTATCTCTATTGGAGAATGCAGATGAAGCCATATCTCCTTGGTCAAGGTGTTTTTCACTTCGTTGACGGCTCAATATCGTGTCCTCCATCTTATTTTTTTGAAAGCTCTGTTGGTTCTTGCTCTATCATCAACCCTTTTTTTTTTCTTTGGAAGCAACAGGATCAACTTATTTTGAGTGCTTTGCTCTCCTCTCTCTCCGTAGATGTGTTGCATCTCGTGGTAGATTGTTCTACTTCGCATTGTGTTTAGCGCACTCTTGAGAAAGCGCTTGCCTCTCCGTCTAATTCTTGCATCATGCAACTTTATGGCTCCTTTCAAGACCTTCGACAAGGTGACTCATCGATTAGTCTATACATGCAGCAAGCCAAATCATTATTTGACAAATTGGCTACTGCTGGTCGCCCCATGTCTCTTGAAGATTTCAATCTTTATGTGTTTCGTGGCCTTCGTGGTGAGTTCAAAGACTTGGTAATGAGTCTCATAACCAAGGCAGAACCGATATCCTATGTTGATCTTCACAGCCACCTTCTTACCCATGAATTTTTGCAAAAAAAAACTCTTTCCATTCCATGGCTGCTGCTCCCTTTCTGTTGTCTTCTTCATCTCTGCCGCAAAAGCCACCTCTGCTGCCAACACCATAGTTTTCTGCACACCATGCTATGTCTCATCATAACCCTACAACTTCAGCCACAACAGGGGTCGCTCTAGAGGTAATTGGCGTCCTCACATAAACCATTCCACTCCCTAGAACAGGGGCCAATCTGCTGCAGATTGGCGGCCAAACCACTAGCAGCAAACCAAGCGCAATTCCAGTGTTGGGCAGTGGTTTGGACAGCAGCATGTACGCTGCCAAATGTGCTCCAGTTTTAGGCACACAACTCCCCATTGTTCCCAGTTTCGTAGCAGCTCTCTGCAGCCCTCTACTCATCTTGCTATTGGGAATATTTATGTTGCGACTTGGTTCCCCGACACTGGCACAAATCAACACGTCACACCTGATCTTGGATCTTTGACCGATTCTGCACCCTATCTTGGTAATGATTATTTGCATGTTGGTGACGGTAAAAGCCTTGACATATCCCATATTGGACATACTAAATTACATTCTCCAAAATGCATGTTTACATTATCTAATGTTCTCTATGTGCCTCACATTATCAAACCGTTGTTATATGTTCAAAAATTCTGTCGTGATAATCGTGTTTATTTTGAATTTCACGCTTCTATGTTTTATGTGAAAGATCTCGTCACCAAGGAAGTTCTCCTTTTCGGTCAGAGTCATGATGGTCTTTATGTCCTCTCCAAGTCTTCTGCCACGTAAGTTCCTCAAGCTTTTTGGTCTCCTTGCATCTCCGCAACTGCCGACTTGTGGCATTGTCGTTTAGGTCATCCAACCCCTCGCATTTTCAATTTGTTAGTTTCCGACAATAAAATCATATGTACTTCTAGACGTTCTCTTACTCAGTGCCAAGCTGTCCTTTAGAAAAGTCGTCTCGTTTGTCATTACGACCAATGGGTCACAAAACTTGTGCCCCATTTGAATTAATTTTTAGTGATATTTGGGGTCCTGCCCCTATGTTTTCTTCTGATGGCTTTCACTAATTTGTTATTTTTGTCGATGCGCATACCAAACATATATGGTATTATTCGCTTGTTGCGAAATCTGATGTCTTTTCCACTTTTCAAAGTTTTCAAACACTTGTTGAGCGTCAGTTTTCTCTTAAAATTAAATCTGTTCAAACTAATTGGGGCGGTGAATATCATCAATTAAATAAATTTTTTCAGGCCATTGGTATTCATCATCGGTTAATTTTTCCTCATACTCATGAACAAAATGACACTGTTGAACGTCGTCATCGACATATTGTCAAAACTAGCATAACCCTTTTAGGCCAGTGTAGTGCCCCATTACGATTTTGGAACTATGCTTTTGAATCATCGGTCTACCTTATTAATCCCATGCTTACTCTTGTTCTCTAAAATACATCTTCGTTTGAGTGTTTGTTTCGACGCACTCCTGATTATAACTTCCTACGTACTTTTTGGTGTCTTTGTTTTCCCTTTTTGTGTCCATATCATGCTCATAAATTAGATTTCTAGTCTTCTCCTTGTGTGTTTTTAGGTTATAGCTCATCCCATCTTGGTTATCGTTGTATTGACTAGAGTCTGATCGTATTTATGTCTCCCGTTATGTTCGTTTTCATGAAAATGTCTTTCCTTTTGCGAAGTCTAAACTAGTAACATCCTCACCGATACCTCCCACCCCACTACCTATCTTCCATCCTTGAACCCTCCTTCATCCTTTAAGCCTACTACTTACCAAACTGGCCCCAACCACAACCCGATTCTAACCTCTACCGCACCCCACCAGACTACCCCTTTGCCTATAGATTCTGCCACCCCTTCATCACCATCCCACACTACCATACCGTCACCATATGCTTGTCTTTCCAATGATCATTATGTAGGAACAGGTTCTCCATCACCGGATGCGCATGTTCTCAGGTCTGCTGCAACAAGCATCCCGGTTCTGCAGCAGATCATCCCAGTTTTGTTCCAGCCTCACCAGTGTCTACAGTGCTGACCAGTCCCTCCACTGCTCCAGTTGGTCTGCAACTCTGTGTAGACCTCTCCTCATATCCTCTTCAGCATCTTCCAGGTACATGTCACACTTCTCCATGCCCAGCTGCTCGTCAACATCCTATGATTCTTCATCCACGGCAGCCCAAGATAGCGTTGTCCACAGCCATTGCCGCAGCACCTGCACTCTCCTTCAGCCGGGTAGTTTCTCTCCCTCACATGAGCCACTTGTTTTTAATGATGCTAACAGATATGAGGTGGCATGGTGCTATGCGTGAGGAAATTCAGGCCTTACGCGCAAACAGAACTTGGACCTTAGTGTCGTTTCACCCCTCTATGAATGTTGTTGGTAGTCGGTGGGTATACAAGATTAAACGTAGATCTAATAGAAGCATCGAGAGGTATAAAGCGTGTCTGGTTGCTAGAGGTTTCACTAAGTAAGAAGGTATTGATTACTCTGAAACTTTTAGTCCTGTCATCAAACAGGCGACCGTCAGATTAGTCTTCTCCATTGCAGTTTCGTGTGGTTGGAAAATTCATCAGCTTGACATCCATAATGCCTTCCTCAATGGTGTTCTTGATGAGGAGGTCTACATGAAACAACCTCCAGGTTTTGTTGATTCTGCTCTCCCCTCTCATGTGTGCCGATTGCATAAATCTCTATATGGTTTAAAACAAGCTCGCGGGCTTGGTACACTCGTCTAATGATTTCTGTTATCTATTGGTTTCGTGCCTCTAAGGTGGATACCTCATTGTTTATCTTCCTGTTGGTGCTGATATTTGTTATCTTCTGGTCTACGTTGATGATATTTGCTTACAGGTAGTAACTCTCTTTTGCTCCAACGCCTCATTCAGCTACTGAGCTCAGAATTTAAGCTTCGCGACTTGGGTTCTGTTCATTATTTTTTAGGTATTGAGGTTCAGTCTACTAGTATTGGTCTTATGCTTCGCCATCATAAATATACACTTGACATCCTCACTTGGGCTGGTATGTTATCTTGCAAACCTGTTGATACTCCTATCTTTACATCCAAAGCTACCATTCAGCTCAATCCATTTTTTTCTGATGCTACCCGCTTTCGTCAAATTATGGGTGCTCTTTAGTATTTCACTTTTACGCGCCCAGATATTTGCTTTGCTGTTAACAGAGTATGTCAGTTTATGCATGCTCCTACAGATTCTCATTGGGCTGCCATGAAACGCATCTTGCGTTATCTTCGGGGTACGACATCACATGGCTTACATATTACTCGCAGTTCTTCTTTTGCCTTACATGGTTTTACAGATGCAGATTGGGCAGGCAGTGTTGAGGACATAAAATCTACGGGTGGTTACCTTGTGTTTTTTAGTCAAACGTCGATTTCGTGGAAATCCAGTAAGCAACACACAGTTGCTCGCTCTTCTACTAAAGCTGAGTACAAAGCCTTAGTGATGGCACTGTGAGGTTATCTGGCTTCAGTACTTATTAACAGATCTCAGCTTCCATCTGCTTCTGCTTTATTTGGTGTGACAACCTTGGTGCCACTTATTTGTCTGCGAATCCTGTTTTTCATGCTCGCACAAAACAAGTTGAGGTCGATTATCATTTTGTTCGAGATAGAGTTGCAAAGAAGGAGATTCAGATTCATTTTATTTCCTCTCAGGATCAACTTGTCGATGTCTTCACTAAGCCACTTCCTACTTATTCGTTTACTACTTTTCGTTTCAAGCTTCGGGTTGATCCTCCACCCTCAGCTTGAGGGGGCATATTAAAAAATATACTTATATAGAAAATATTATAGACATACTCTTGTGCGGTAACCTCCACCATTACTATTGTATATTGCCCTACATATACATATAGAAAGGGCTGGCTACCCATTAGGTTAAGCCTTCCAATTATTCTCAACTAGGACCATCATCTTACAGGGTGGGGAGTAAAAGCTAAAGGATATAAAAGATGGTTGAGAATCCGATTGATGAAGTTCAAGAGCGGTTGGATTTGTTTAGATACAATAAGTTTGAAATTTATATAAGTATATATTATCTTATATTTAATGTTTATTAAATAAATAGAAATAGCAAAATTCAAACTCATGATAGTTTGGTCATTAAGATCATGATATCATATTAAAAAACCATCTTAATCCAATAACTTAAACTATTAAATAAGTTCTTAAAATATATTTTACATTATTTTCTAGTGTATTCATCATTTTCTTCAAAGAAATCAATGCCATTTGCCGAATGGCCATATCCAAATGACTTAATGTGATCATTGAGGGATCTTTTGTGCTTGAAATCGGATCCACAAGTACAATACCAAAGCTTGCCACAATTCTTCTCGTGGGTTCTCCAGTCACCTTTCACGGCAAATGCCTTGCCACATTTTCTGCACATGAAAGGCTTGATTCCATGCTTTCTCTTGAATGAGTTTGAAGGGTTCTAAATCTCTGAGAGGCTTCGCTCTTGGATGATCAATGTTGTTTATGCATCCTGTTGCACAGCAGTAGCAAGGGAGCCTAAGCATTGCTGTTGGCTGCGTACCTCTTAGAGAATCTGGCCCTTTCCTATACTGAGATCCATGCCCCCACATATGCATCTACACATTCAAGCCATGCTCACATATGAAAAACCACCAGAGAAGAAATTAAAACCAATATATCTTAACACATAGTTGCCAGCTTGACCATATCTTAAAGTAAAGACAGGTAGAAAGGAGAATCCAAAGTTAAATAAACTAGGAAAGATGCTACAAGCTTGTTTTTAGATATATCTGCGCTTACTCAAAGTAAAATTTATATGCTGGAGTTGCGCTTCGTTGGCGTTTCAGGATAGATCGACGATGCAATAGAAAATTTTGGAGTGAATTATTATCATTTCAAAATAAAAAGATCGGAAGTGCATGTCTCATATCTCATATGTCCCAACTATCTTTATCTTTTCTATATATTTTAAGAGCTAATATTCATCGAAATAACACTTTATAATTATCATTATATATAAACATAGGTTTTCTGACCTGAAAGTTTGATTATGATCATAACCTAACATGGGCTTATACTTTCAAAAGTCAAGATTAATTTTTTTAAAAAAAAAAAAAAGCAGACCATTGCATTTTTTACTTGAACTGTAATGCTAACAGACTAGGCAAGGTACACTGCTTAGGCTTTTCATGTGCAAACAAACACTAGTTTGCTGATCAGGGTTTGATGAAGATTCATATGACCCGTGTAATTTCAGGTTTTACATTCCCGACAATGTGTGAAACACAAATTCCAAGGAACAAAAAGCATAATGCCTGAGTAGTTCAATCACATAAAGAGAGCTACTGATCTTATTCTCAGTTAGACCTGCAGGTTGATTTATTCTTATTTTATAAATGCCGGAGCAACAAATCATGCAAAAAGGAGAGAAAGAAAGAGGGGAACAAGAGAGGAGGAAAGATGTGTGTTAAAGTAGAGAAAAGAAAAGGGAAAACCCTAGTAAGGTCCCATTTTTACTCTTCTCTTCTCAAGAGAGTCTAAATTAGAATAAAGTGAATCGTTGAATCAAAGGATAAGAATTGACTTTTCTCTTTTTCTGCAAAATCAAAAGGAGAAACATAGAAAGGGATTGGAGATCGAGGAGTGAAAGGTAAGCCTTTTGAAATTATCATGGGTTCGTTTGATGAGACATACCTGCATGTTGTTGT
>CAXHTJ010001249.1:0-83541 GCA_964019445.1 Populus tremula | reverse complement strand
AATATTAAGAAGAGATAAATATTAAGAATATAAATTGATGTTTCGTTTCCACGATCAGTTCATTTCTGTAGGTGGATGTGTGCTTGCGACCAAGGTTTGTTCTCTTGATAATTTTCTGATTTTATTAAATTTTGTTTGATAGTTTTCTGTTTTCTTTTGCTTCAGCTTAGATAACGTCCAAACCCCCTAAAATTGCATATTATCTAGCATAAAAATCTGACTTGAACCTTCCTCGTGGGATCAACCCCTTGGTTGCTCTATAGTATCTTGTGTGTTGTGTTTGAAGACAAGGTAATTAATTTGGGCGACCGCGACATCACAACATGTTCACTGTCGAATTTGTGTGGTCCGTAGTGATTCAGGTGTTCTCTACTGAATTTGTGTGGTCCGCAATGAATCAGGTGTTCGTTGCCGAATTTGTGTGGTCCGTAGTGAATTAGGTGTTCGCTGCCGAATTGTGTTGTCTGTAGTGAATGAGTTTTCGTAGCCAAATTATGTGTCATTAGCGAATCAGTTTCGCTACCGAAATGTGTTGACTGTAGGAAATGAGTTTTCGCTGCTGAACTATGTTGACTGCAGGAAATGAGTTTTCACTATCGAACTGTGTGTCGGCAGCGAATGAGTTTTCGCTATCGAATTGTGTTGTCCACAGCGAATCAGGTTTTTGTTGTTGAATTTTTGTGGCCCGAAGCGAATCAGGTGTTCACTACCAAATTTATGTGGTCCACAGGGAATAAGGTGTTCACTATGGAATTGGTGGTGTTCGCAACGAATTAGGGGTTCGCTGCTGAATTGCGTAGTCCGCAGCGAATCAGGTGTTCATTGTCGAATTTGCATGGTCCGTAGTGAATAAGCTGGTGACTGTTGAATTTGTGTTGTCTGTAGTGAATTAGGTGCTCGCTGTTGAATTATGTTGTCCATAGTGAATCAAGTGCTCGCTACCGAATTTGTGTGGTCCAAAGTGATTCAGGTGTGCGCCGCCGAATTGTGTTGTCTGCAGCGAATCAATTTTGCTGTTGAACTGTGTTGATTGCAGCGAATCACGTGTCCACTGTCGAATTGTGTTGGCCACATCAAATCAGGTGTTCGCTGTGAAATTTGTGTGGTTTGCAAGGAATAAGGTGTTCGCTGCGGACTTGTGTTGTCGGTAGTGAATCAGGGGTTCACTGCCAAATTATGTTGTTCAGAGCGAATTAGGGGTTCACTGCTGAATTTGTGTGGTCCACAACGATTCAGTTGTTCGCTGCCAAATTTGTGTGGTCCGTAGTGAATAAGGTGGTCGTTGCTGAATTGTGTTGTCCGCAGCTAATTAGGTGGACACTGCCGAATTCTGTTGTTCGTAGCGAGCACCTTAGTTGCTGCTGAATTTGTGTGGTCCAAAGCAATTCAGGTGTGCGCTGCCGAATTGTGTTGACTGTAGTGAAACAGGTGTTCGCTTCTGAATTGTGTTGGTCATAGTGGATCAGGTGTGCGTTATGAAATTTATATGGTCCACAGGGAATGAGGAGTTCACTGTGGACTTGTGTTGTCTGCAGCAAATCAGGGGTTCACTGCTGAATTTGTATTGTTCGCAACGAATCAGGGGTTCGCTGCCGAATTGTGTTGTCCACAGGGAATAAGGTGTTTGCTTTTGAATTTGTGCTGTCCTCAGGGAATCAGGGGTTTGTTGCCGAACTGTGTTGTCCGTAGCGAGTCAAGTGTTCGCTGCTGAATTTGTGTGGTCTGTAGCGATTCAAGTGTTCGCTGCCGAATTTGTGTTGACCTTAGCGAAACAGTTGTTCGCTGCCAAAGTGTGTGTCAGCAGCGAATCAGTTTTGCTACTGAACTGTGTTGACTGCAACGAATTAGATATTCGCTGCCGAATTGTGTTGGTCACAGCGAATAAGGTGTTCGTTGCAAAATTTATGTGGTCTATAAGGAACAAGGTGTTCGCTATGGACTTGCATTGTCGGCAGCGAATTAGGTGTTCGCTTCGAACTTCTATTATCAGCAGTGAATTAGGTGTTCACTATGGATTTGCTTTGTCGGCAGTTGTTAACCGTAGCGAATCAGGTGTTCATTGCTAAATTTTGTTGTCCATAACGAGCACGTGTTCGATGTCGAATTTTTGTTGTCCACAGCGAATCAGGGGTTCACTGCTGAATTTTTATTGTTCACAACGAATCATTGGTTCACTGCAGAATTGAGTTTTCGGTGAATCAGGTGTTTACTGTCAAATTATGTTGTCCACAACGATTCAGGTGTTCGCTGCCGAATTCTGTTGTCCGCATTGAATCAGGTTTTTGTTGCAGAAATTGTGTTATCAATAGTGAAACAGGTTTTGCTACTGAATTTTGTTGTCCACAGTGAATCAGGGGTTTTCTGCTAAATTGTGTTGTCCGCAACAAATCAGGTGTTGGCTGCTGAAGTTGTGTTGTCTATAGAGAATCAGGGGTTCGCTGCCAAATTATGTTGTACGCAACGAAGCAGGTGTTCGCTGTTGAATTGTGTTGTCTACAATGTATCACTTTTGCTGCTGAACTGTGTTAACGGCAGCGAACCATGTGTTCACTGCTGAATTATGTTGGCCACAACAAAAAATGTGTTTGCTGTGAAAGTTGTGCGGTCCGCAGGGATAAAGGTGTTCGCTTTGAACTTGTGTTGTTGGCAACGAATCAAGGGTTCACTACCGAATGGTGTTGTCCGCAACGAATCAGGGGTTCACTGCCAAATTTGTGTTGTCCGCAGTGAATCAAGGGTTTGCTATCAAATTGTGTTGTCCGCAGCTAATCAGGTGTTCGTTGCTGAATTTGTGTGGTCCGTAGCGATTCAGGTGTTCGCTGCTGAATTTGTGTGGACCTTAGCGAATCAAGTGTTTGCTGCCGAAGTGTGAGTCAACAACAAATTAGTTTCACTACTGAACTGTGTTGACTGCAGCGAATAAGGTGTTCACTGTCGAATTGTGTTAGTCGCAGCAAATCAGGTATTCGCCGCTCAATTGTGTTGTCGACATCGTATCAATTGTTTGCTATCGAATTATGTTGTTCGTAGCAATTCAGGTGTTTGCTGCCGAATTATGTTGTCTGCAGGGAATCAGGTGTTCGCTGATGAATTCTATTGTCCGTATCGAATTAGGTTTTCACTGTCAAAATTGTGTTGTCCGCAGTGAAACAGGTTTTGCTGCTGAATTTTGTTGTCTGCAACGAATCAGGTGTTCACTGCTGAATTTATGTGGACTATAGGGAATAAGGTGTTTGTTGCTGAATTTGTGTTGTCCGCTGCAAATCAGGGGTTCTCTACTGAATTGTGTTGTCGGAAGCGAATCAGGTGTTCGCTGCTGAATTTTGTTATTCGCAGTGAATCATGTTTTCGCTGCCAAAATTGTGTTGTTCGCAGGGAAATAGGTTTCGCTGCTGAATTTTGTTGTCTACAACAATTGAGGTTTTGGTTGCCGAATTTTTATTGCCCGCAGGGAATTAGGCATTCCATGCCAAAGTTGTGATGTTTGCAGGCTGTAGTGAATTAGCATTCGCTATCAAAAGTGTGTTGTCTACATCGAATCAGCGTTCGCTGCTGATGCTGATTTGCTGCAGAAGTTGTGCTATCTGCAGCGAATCAGGTTCGTTTTCGATTTTCTACAATAGTGCCCCGGGTATAAATGACGTAAATGCTTGTAACAATTTCATTGTATGATGGTGTAAAACGTGGAACACTTGAATGTGAACATATGAACTCTTGAAATAAGTATAGTGATGAATGTGATTTAAGGATGAAAATGTACTGATGATTAGTACTTAAAAGTGCATTTTTATCAAGGTTTTATATCATCATTTTGCACTTGAAGTATCAATAACTCCTTAACTAAAACATGTTTTATAATAACATATCTAATAATATAAGATACCTTTAATTTATGGTAAATGTTCATCTTAAATGCATGCCTATCACATAATGAAAGGATTAATTGATGGGTTTAAGTACTGAAATTGAAAGGACAAAGAGAGGGCCAAACTTAGAAAAGAGATGATGGTTCAGTCCAAATTGGAACACTTTTCAATAATTGGGTCATATCTGGAGCTGTAGATCTCGGATTTAGGTCTGCTTTATATGGATGGAAAGCTAAGATATAGGCCTAAAACTTTCATGTGGAGTCCAAGATTTAAAAAGGTCGTTTTCAAGTCCAAATTATAGCAACAATGGAGAAGTCCGAATCTGTCCTCCAGCCAGAAATTGTTCAATGTTCAGCCTATATCTTGAGTTTTAGAAGTCCAAATGACCTCAATTTTTTTGACCTGGAAAGATGAGACAATTTCCTAAAACTTTCATGGTAAAGTTGGTTCAAATTCGGACGTTATCAATGATGTTTTGTTCAGACAAGAAGATAAGGACTGTCACCAAGTCAAGATGTGGCCACCCACTCAACAATTAGTCATCAAATCAATAGTTCCAAATTTTGGCCTATAAAAGGAGGCATTTGCCATGCATTTAGGCATTTTGGTTGTTCAGATCAAGATCATGCTCTTTATTTTGTTCTTTATATTTTTGTAATGTTTAGGATTTATTTCATGTTATATTTTCCTTAATCTCTTGTTTATGCTTTTCATTTTCTTTACTATACTTATGTTCTTATGTTGTTTATTTATGTTTCTCTTCTTCATTATGTTTAGCTAAGTTTAATATGTCAAGGTGAAAATGTTTCACTAATGGTGTTAGAATATGTATAATATAAACTCAACATGGACTTTAATGTTTATATTTAAGAAAGTTTGTTATTAACATGTCTTATCTTTTTATCTTATTAATTCTTAATACCTTGCTTGTTAAATGGTTAATCTAGATTTGTGTTATATAACACTTGGTACAACAAATGCTTGGCACTTTCATAGCCAACCGTATAGTATAACCTACAGCTGTGCTATGAAAGGAACTTGATTTGTTGTTAACATAAGTTAGCATCATGAATTCCTGACAATATTTAAAAGTATGGTGTTACTTAAATAAGATAATTAATATGATCATGTTAAAAATTTATAATGAACTATTAAGGATAAATCATCCGATTGGAACCTCCTTTATGTGTGGTTTCCAGTTGATTAATAAAAGGAGTTTATAGTATTCTTATTTCTAATACTATTAGTGGATCCTCTAATCTTGACAATTGTTTTATCATTGTTTAATCCTTATATCAATATCACATCTCTAATACACTTGGGATAAGACATCAATCTTTTGATCGTGTCAAGTTTTTGACGCCGTTGCCGGGGAGGTAAATTTCTGTACAAATTATAAATTTTGTTATATTTTTCTCCTTTCACTTTTCTTTTATCTAACTTTTGTTTCTTGTGTTTTGTCTCTTACTTTTTTTTCTTTTCTTCCTTTTATTCTCTTCCTACACGTGCATAAAAGTTTGGTCGTAGGGTATCATCAGCTTCTTTAAAAAACATGGCTGAAGAGGATAATCAATCGCTTTATAATGATAATAATCAGGTTAGTACACTTAGAGACTACATGAATCCAGCAAGAAAAATTGCGCGATCATGTATATTTTTTTCTCCTGATGCATCTCATTTTAATTTTAAGCCAGGTATTATTCAACTTTTACCTTCTTTTCATGGCTTAGATCTAGAAAATCCATACTTGTTGTCGCACCCTCGTGGTGGGTCGTGGCGACCCTCGATTGATTTTTGTTTTTTTTTTTGTTTTGAGGAGTCGCCACCTAGTATTTGGTCATTAGAAACCCTAACTGGTCTTTCAGAGATTCTACGACAAGGGACTGGTTGCATAAAGGGAAGATATTAACACCCCTAGTACGCCTTACCTAAGGTAAGCTGCTTGGTATTTGGTTTGCTTTATAATTGCTATGGTGTTGGTGTTTTCTAATCCCAATCAGTTTTCCTAGGTTTGATTCAAACTAAAATTATTAATATAGAAATCCAAGGAGATTCCATGAGCTTTAAAAGCTCATTTTCCCTTAGTATTTTAAGAGTTCGCGACTCGTAAATCGTAAGGAGGAGGACAAAAATTTAGAAATCTAGGGCGCTTTAAAAGCCTTGTTTTGCCTTAGTGTTTTATATTCTCACGGCTCGTAAACTGTGGAGTAAAAAATTTAAAATGTTCTCGATTATAATCAAGACTTCTTTCAAGGATGTGAGATGACTTATTATCACTAGAAAATTATTATGGATATTTACCACTTAGGGTTTCTTCATCCGAATATTAATAGTGAATAATAACAAGTTATTCCCATTAAATATTTTGGATATTCATCCCTTTGGGATTTATTTATCCAAACATTAACGGTGAATAATAGATGAATGATTAGTACTTAAAAGTGCATGTTTATCAAGGTTTTATATCATCATTTTGCACTTGAAGTATCAATAACTCCTTAACTAAAGCATGTTTTATAATAACAAGTTTGATACTATAAGATACCTTAATTTATGGTAAATTCTCATCTTATATACATAAATAAATGATTGATTGATGAGTTTAAGTATTGAAAGTGAAAGGACAAAGAGATCGCCAAACTTAGAAAAGAGATGTCGGTGCAGTCCAAACCGGAACATTGCTCGGTAATTGGATCATATCTGGAGCTCTAGATCTCGGATTTAGGTCCATTTTATATGGATGGAAAGGTAAGCCAAAGGCCTACAACTTTTATGAGGAGCCCAAGATTTAAAAAGGTCGTTTTGAAGTCCAAATTGAAGGAACAACGAAGAAGTTCGAAGCTGTCCTGCAGCCCAAACACTATTTAGTGTTCAGCCCATATCTTGAGTTCTAGAAGTTCAAATGACCTCATCTTTTTTTTGTTGGAAAGCTGAGACAATTTCCTAGAACATTCCTGAGGATTATGGGCAAATTATGATGTTAGCAATGACGTTTTGTTCAGACAAGAGGATAAGGATTGTCACCAAGTCAAGATGTGGCCACCCACTCATCAATTAGTCAACAAATCAATAGTTCCATATTTTGGCCTATAAAAGGAGGCACTTACCATGTATTGAGGCATCTTGGTTTCCAGATCAAGATCATGCTCTTGCTTTCTCTCTTTGTATTGCTTATGTCTTGCTTTCATTAATATCAAGTTTATGCACTTCATTTCCTTTCCTTTACTTAGTTAACCTCTTTCTCATTTATGTTCTTATCATGTTCATTTATGTTTCTTTCTTTCATTATGTTCAGCTAAGTTAATTATGTCAAGGTGAAAAGGGTACACTAATGGTGTAAGAATAAGTATAATATAAACTTAACATGGACCTTAACGTTGGATACTAACATGTTTTATATTTGTTATCTTGTTCACTTTTAATACTTTGCTTGTTAAATGGTTAATCTAGATTTATGTTGTATAACACTTGGTACAACAAATACTTGGCACTTTCATAGCCCATACTGTATGGTATAACCGACACCTGAGCTATGAAAGGAACTTGATTTGCTGTTAACATAAGTTATAATCATGAATGCCTGCCAACATTTACAAGTATTAGCTTTATTCGAATAAGATAACTAATGTAATCATGTTAACAAATTATAATCTGATTGGAACTAATAAGAGTTTATACTATACTTGTTTGAAGTACCATTAGTGGATCCTCTAACCTTGACATTTGTTTTTATCATTGTTTAATCCGTACGTTAATCTTTCATCTCAAAGTTCTCATTAATTTCTTCATCTTCTGCTTTTATTATTATTATTATTATTATTATTATTTACATTATGTTTATATTATATAATATATATCTTTGATCTTTTCATAAACTCAGTATATAGGCTGGAAACCTGTGACCCGATCTTTTATATCATTCTCAGGTATAACAACGCCACGTACTGAGTCTAATAATTATTGTTATTGTTATTATTGTTGTTGTTGTTGTTGTTGTATTGTTATTTATAATTTATACAATTAACCTTTCTGTGGTTCGACCCCGGTCTTGCCGGGTTATTTATTACTTCGACACTCCTACACTTAGGAGAAGACATCAATCTTTTGGTTGTGTCAATGAATTCCCCCAAAAAATAAGATTTTTATTTTATTTTTTTTGGAATATTGGCCAATATCCTTTGGAGTTTTACAAACATGTTGTAAAATCCAGAAATGCAAGAAAATAATTTTTGTTGTGTTTAAGAAATCCATGCTAAAACACATTTTCGAAACTTTCAATATTTTTTTTATAAAAAAAGAATGTTCGAAACATGTTAGGGTATTGGCCGTATGCAACATATAAGAAAACATTTTTTTTCAAAACATGAATGACACGATTACCCAAACATCACAAAAAATATTCACCTATTCCAAAATTCGCAAGAAGCTTAAAACAATTCATCTCAAATAAACAAGGTTCGACATACCAATTTAAAACACAAGTCAGTGTGCACAAAACATAAAAACAAAGTCTTGAAGCTAAAAAAATTACAACATGAACCGTGACCCCCCTGCAAACTAAAAAAAAAAAAACAAAAACAAAGAGGAAAGTGTGAACCCAGAATCGGCAGAAGAAAAAAAAGAATCCTTAACTGAAGAAAGGGACCCTCCCTCACGTTTTTTTTTTTTCAAACTCTCCCTTCTGCACCTAAACACATGTTTTTATATAGCGTTCCATTGCAAGAGAACGCTTGAGTGAAGAGAGAATGGGATGGTGGAGACTTTTAAAGCTCATAGTTTCTCATGACCAGGGAGTAAAAAACAAAAATGCAGCTCTAACAACGATAATAAACTAAACTCAAAGACATTGGAGGGATAGTGGGCAAGCAAAGCACTTTGTTGATAAGATGGAAAATGAACATCCTTGAAACAAAAGCAGAAACATATTTTTTGAAAAAAAAACAAAAACTAAACAAATAGCTTTCAATATGTCAAAGATGAAGGAAGTCGAGACTCATACCTGTATATCCTGCACGTTTTAAATGCAGAAGATGAGACACAAACTGATGGAAAAGCTTTTGCCTTTTGCCTTTGAAAAACCAAAGAAAGACTTCCTCTTTTGTTCTCTTGGCTTTTCTAGTTTTACTGTCGCCTGCCTCTATTTTCTCCTCTTATTTTTTCCTTTCATAGTGATGAAAGGATCAAAGAAAGAACCCCTATGTTCCTCTGTTATCTGTGTTTTTTTACTCCTTACCTCTCTTGCATTTTTCTTTTCTTTCCTTTGCTGTTTTTTTTCTGCTCCTTTTTCCCCTTACGTTAGGTCATTAGAAAGGCTTATATATAGTCTAAATATATCTCTATTTAGAAAAGACTCAATGCATTAATTCTAGGATGCAAATCCTTGCTCATTTATAGTAAAAAAAATGCTAAAGGAAACTGAAATATCTTGATTCCTATTCTGATTTTAGCAGTTAGTTTCCATTTATCAAAGGGTGGTACAACTCCTTTCTTTCCTTGCATAGCTGGGACCATGAGGCACCAGCTGTTTCCTTTGAAATGAGGCAATAAAAACATGGTCTGTAGCTCTCCAATCAGCAAGATAAACATGGAGACCAGAGAGAAATTTGCAAAGAAAAAAAAGAAAGAAATCAGATGGGTAAGGGTGCATGCTGCAAAGTCTTATTTTTCTTATTCGGTGTGGTAGAAATCCTATCATTTATGATGATCCAGCCCCACTCTCCAGCTTTCAATATCCTTCTTCAATTAAATCCCTCATTTTAGCACCTTTTGATTCAGTTCTTGGCCAAAAAAAAAAATCCTTCGAATCAGGCTCGCAAACTTGGGCTAAAGCCTTCTTACGGCAGGATTATCTGCTTTCACATTCAAATGGGAATATCTTGAGCTTGTGATATCGAAATCAAGCGATTCAAAAGACCAAATTTATCCAAGCTTCCAGGATTACAACTTTGATGAAGGAGTCGAAGTGCGATAAAATCATTTTAGAGAATAAAATCTGGTAGTAATCTGGTTAAAAATAGAAGATCTCCGAGTCTAATTCAGAAACTGACATTGCCGAGAATCCTAATATGACTGAGAGTATGATCTAAGAACAAATCAATAAAATTTGTGACGGAAATATAGTTTTCTACCTTCACGTTAGATATTCAAACGAGAATATCTTGAGCTTCTGATATCAAAATCAAGCGATTCAAAATCCAAAATTTATCTACGCATCTAGGACTACAACTTAATGAAGGAGTCAAAGTGAGATAAACTCGTTTTGGAGAACAGAATCTGACAGTAATCTAGTTAGTCAAAAAGGTTTTTGATCTGACAATGCTGAGCATCCAAATCTGATTGAGAATCTGCCCTAAGAACAATGATCCCTACGACCTAATAAGGTGTAGGTCAATTTTTCAACATGTCATGAGTGACAAAATATAGCTAGGATGGTCACATATCGTACAAAACCAAGTCAGAATCAGAGCCTAAGTTGGAACAAAATATTGCGACAGCAGCAGAACCAATTTTTTAGTGCAAATTCTAAGAGATTTATCAAACCTTAAAAACCAGATAAAGAAGGAACAAATTTAGCATTATGAAGACTCCTGATCAATCTAAGAAAAACTTGACGATTTTGGTAGCAAAGGGGAAGAGTAAAGAGAGCAGAAAATAACTCAAACAAGGTTTTGAAAAAAAAAATTTCTTTCTCTACTTTTATCAATTTTCTAGCGAACATGAGCTAAACTGCCACACTTAGTTCAAAAGAGGTATACACCGTCTCTAGCATGTGGGGTCCAAAATTGAGTAACAACAGATGACCCCTCTTTATAATGCTTACGAAGCAAAACTTGTCAAGTGCTTCGCGTAGTAAGTGTTGTAAAGATAAATTGTTTGATCATGCTAAAAACTCAATGCTTTTCCTAAACAATGGTCTCCCTATCAGGTGACCTGGCTATCTTAAGATTTCTAGAAAAAGCTCCATGCTTTTCTAGGAAATGGTCGCAATATCAGGTGACCGACCCATTTTAAAATTCTTAGAAAACTCCACGCTTTTCTAAGAAACGGTCAATATCAGGTGACTCGGCCCACCTCTTAAAATTCTTAGAAAACTCCATGATTTTCTAAGGAATAATGTCAATATCGGGTGATCGGCCCATCTTAAAATTCTTAGAAAACTCCATGCTTTTCTAAGAAATGGTCTCAATATCGAGTGACCTGCCCATCTTAAAATTCCTAGAAAACTCCACGCTTTTTTAAGGAATAATCTCAATATCGGGTGACCGGCCATCTTAAAATTCTTAGAAAACTCCACGCTTTTCTAAGAAACAGTTTCAATATCAGGTGACCAGCCCATCTTAAAATTTTAGAAAACTCCACACTTTTCTAAGAAACGGTTTCAATATCAGGTGAGTGGCCCCTCTTAAATTCTTAGAAAACTCCATGCTTTTCTAAGGAATAATCTCAATATAGGCCCATCTTAAAATTCATAGAAACTCCACGCTTTTCTAAGAAATGGTCTCAATATCGGGTGACTAGCCTATCCTAAAATTCTTAGAAAACTCCATGCTTTTCTAAGAAATGATCTCAGTATCGGGTGACCTGCCCATCTCAAACTTCAAAAGAAAACATCTTACCTCGAGGAAATAAAGCAGTGCTGGTTCACAATTCATATTCTTTTTCGTAGCTCTGTTGACTTGAGATTCTGTCTCTTAGTCATTCCCAAAAACTTGGAACTAATTTGGCTTTTGTCCTAACTTTCCTGCCAGGTTAGTGTTATGACAATATAGCATGCATGTTTTTGTTACCTATCTTGGAAACATAGGTCCCCCTTTTCGTTGCAGACTCCTTCGAGCTCTTGTTCCCATTTGTTCTTCCGACCTGTTCTCTTGAACCAGAATATGCTCCACACGCTATACTTCATATCCTCCTGGTGAAGAGATCTCTGGTTCCTTGTGGGGCCCTTTCTTGCTCCATTGATTATTGTCTTTTATTATTATTTTAAAAGGAAAACTCAAAAGTCTTGGTTTTGTTCATGAAAACTGCAAAATTAGCAATTCGCATAAAAAATGTTTTTTAGAAGTTTTTATGATAATACCCTTTTGGGCTTTGGTTCACTATGGACCCCTATGTACACTTTTTTACCCCTAGTATGGTATGCAATACCTATTAGTTTTAAAATTGGTTTGGTTCCCTCCAATTGATGGAGTCATTTCCTTAGTCATGCGTTAGAAAAGAGTTTGTTTAAGTAAAATATTTCAAATGCTATGTAACATCCCCCATTCTGGGATAAAACGACAATCTCATGTCAATTGAAAAAAAAACATAATAATATTTTTTTGTATATATATATATGTTCCTAGTCTTCGTATTAAAATCTACCAGAATTTCGACGGAGTTCTCCCATATACTGGAAAGTCCCAGGTTATTGACATGAATTTATTTACACTTCTAATAGCTTGCATCTCATAACTTAATTCTCGACCCAATCATCCTGGGTTTTTCAATTTCCACACTTATACTCACACCTATCAACCACAATATTTACGATATGCATTATATAACAAAATATCATTATGGATAGATAAAAATAAATAAGTATAATTACATAGGCATGAAGTATGGTTATATGAACTACATGGTTAAATTCATTCAATTAAGTTTAAACATTAATTATACAAATTAAGTTATACAAACATTTTCATGTTTACAAAAGACAAGGGTATACTCCCTAGAACCTAGATTACAAGAAGGGAACATAAGCTAGGATCTATTCCTGTCGTGCATGTGATGATCCTGAAACAAAACACATATTATTGAAAGGTTAATATTACAATAAATATGGCAAAACGAACATCTAACAATTTTAACAGGGTAACATATATTCATAGTTCATTTGCTTCTCCCTTCTACTTTTTATTAGAATCCCTTCCTTATCCAACTATTATTAATTGTTCCCTCTGCCACTTTCAACCTTCATTCCAGACTTTATGAGATCGAACATGATTATTTTTGCTTATCACATTACCGATACCAATTTCACTGGTACCATCATCATCACTCCATATGAGTCAATGCAAGGTGATCCCCTAATTCGGGATCCTAACATACACTAAATGTATACTAGCCAATACATAGTGATCCCCTACCCGGGATCCTAACATACACTAAATGTATGCTAGTTCAATCGTAGCGATCCTCTTACCCGGGATCCTAACATACACTAAATATATGCTAGCCGATATATGGCGATCCACTTACCCGAGATCCTAACATACACTAAATGTATGCTAGTCCATACACGGTGATCCCCTTACCCGGGATCCTAACATACACTAAATGTAAGCTAGTTTATGCCTCAAATCGTACTTCTTATATTTCCTTTGTCAATGATAATTTCATCATTTGGCAATTCACACAACTTTTCACCTTGAATACCAATACATTAAGTAATTCACACTTCACATTGGTAATATAAATAAATCATGGAAATTAACTAGGAAGTATATGTGCGATTCACCTACCTGCAATAGAAGCTCTACTCGTACTCCCCTGTTGTTGTTGTTGTTGGTGCACCACGCCTGTGGTCCCTCTTGAAATTCACAGGTTTATCCATAAGTTCTCCTCACTCAAGGATATGTTTTATTATAGACAGATCAACAACCAATAAGTCTTTCTTTCAGTCTTTTTTTTTTAATATTTTATGTTTTTCTTATTTCACCCATTAATATTGTCATTCTTTGTGCAATCGTAGTTATCATTCCTTTATATATATATTTGAACTATTTCTGGTTAAATCCGAATTGTTACTGTCTCGTTTTTGAACTGTCACTGTCCAACTGTTATTGTGTAGACATTGAACTGTCATTGTCTAGACATTGAAGTGCCACTGTCCAGCTGTTACTGTCTAGACATTGAACTGTCACTGTCTCATTTTTGAATTGTTACTGTCTCGTTTTTGAACTATCACTGTCTAGACATTGAACTGTCACTGTCTCATTTTTGAACTGTTACTGTCTCGGTTGGTGACCCATAGCTGGAGTTCTATAACTCCAAATTGAGCAAGAACAATTTCATTAGTTAGCCAACATTCAAAACTACAATTTCTACAAGGAATCTAATCCTAATTCTTTCATCTTCCTGCCCGAAATCTCTCTGAAAGTTAAGAGACGAAACTGTCCAGATTCGTCAGCCTTTCCATTTACACAACACATGAAGTTCTTTAATTTATCAACTCATACTTTTTCCTCAATTTAAGTCTAAGAACTAAAATCTATAAATTAACATCCAGGCATCAATTCATAATCAACTTGAAATGACTCATAAGAGTAGTTTTAGAATACCTTACCCGGTACGAATCAAAGTTTCGATCCCTCCTTTTTCTTTCTAATGACAACCGGCCCTCCCCTATTCTCTTCTTGTTAATCCCTTTCCCACTAGTGTTTATTCTACCTATAACCCTTAATCTTGGATGGGGTATTTGAAATTTTGGTGTTTCTATCTTGATTTGTAAAAATAAACATAAAACTCCCTCTTTTCTTTCTTTACATTATCTGCAGATCTGTTTTTGGTGACAAGAGGAGTACTTATGCTCTATAATTATTCTTATTTGCATTTAGGGCACATTTTCTTTAGGTGTATTTGTTTTGCCCCACTTCTTTCTAGTTTAGTTTATTTCTTTTAATTTACATGCTATAAGATCATGCGCTTTATGAAGAAAAAGGTTTTTTATAGAGAGAATTCATGGCCGAACATTATTTTATTTGTTGGGAAATTACGGAATACATCAAGTATAATATTTCGTTACAAAGTTAGAATTCATAGGCCTAACTAGATCTTCTCCATCAATTCTAGATAACAGCAAAGCTCCTCCCGAGAATGCTTTCTTCACCACGTAAGGGCCCTCATAGTTTAGCGCCCGTTTACTCTGATCTTCTCCTGGTAAAGACAATATTTTCTTTAGTACAAGATCTCCTTTGTGGAATCCTAGAGGTCGAACCTTCTTGTCATATGATTTGACTATCCTTTTTTGGTAGAGTTGATGATGACAGATTGCGGCTATCCTCTTTTCATTGATCAGATTCAGCTGTTAATATCTAACTTTTGCCCATTCTACCTCTTCTAGCTTAGAGTCTACCAGTACTCTCAATGATGGGATTTCCACTTCTAAAGGCATCACTGCCTCCATTCCATATACCAACGTGTTCGGGGTGGCTCCTGTTGAGGTTTGGACTACGGTGTGATATGCATGAAGGGCAAATGGCAACATCTCATGTCAATCCTTATAGGTGACTACCATCTTCTGAATAATCTTTTTAACATTCTTGTTAGCAGCTTCTACCGCACCATTCATCTTTGGTCTATATGGCGAAGAGTTGGAATGCTTGATTTTCCATTTAGCGCAGAGTTCTATTATCATCCTGCCATTGAAATTCTAGGCATTATCAGTTATAATCTTTTGGTGGACCATACCCACACATCAAATCTCTCTCAATAAATTTCTTCACCACTTTTTGTGTCACATGAGCAAATGACTCGGCTTCTACCCATTTTATGAAGTAGTCGATAGCCACGAGAATAAACCTATGACCATTGTTGGCTTTTGGGTTTACAGGTCCAATCACATCAATTCCCCACATTACGAAGGGCCATGGAGATGTCAAGTTAAATAGAGGAGCTGGAGGGGCGTTGATTTTGTCACTATATACTTGGCACTTATGACATTTTCAGACATAGTCGATACAATCCTTCTCTAATGTCATCCAGAAGTACCCGGCTCTTTGTATCTTCCTAGCCATCACGTGTCCATTAACATGGGATATGCCTGGTTTTGGATGAAATTCTTGATATCATAGTACCAAGGGTTTCCATCCACTTCTCTTTCGACTGAGCAGCAATGAGCTAGGTTATTTCAGATATTGATGTGTACTGCTGTACCTTGTGCCCAAAGTCTATCTTGGCCATAGATGCTAGTGTGGCCAAAGCATCTGCAAACTGGTTTCCTTCCCTTTCCAGATGGGTGAACTCTATTTCCTCAAATTCTCTAGCTAGTTTAGACAGGTATTCTTGGTAAGGCCTTAACTTCTCTTCCTTGGTTTGCCATTCTCTTTTACTTGGCAAATGATCAACATTAAGTCTCTATACACATCTATTTTTGATGTTCATCTCTAATGCAGCCTCTAAACTGAGAATGCAAGCTTCATACTCAGCCGTGTTGTTGGTGCACCTGAACTGCAGCTTAATTGAAAATAGATACTGCTTCTTATCATAAAAGATTATCACTACATCCGCTCTGTTACCATATACATTTACAACACCTTTAAAGTACATAACCACCAATCTGATTTCTATTCCTCGATTGCAAGCACATCTTCATCAGGAAAGTCAAAGTTTAATGACTCATAATTTCTATAACATGGTCAGCCAGGTGATCGGCAATAACACTCCATTTCACGGCTTTCCTTGTCATATATACTATGTCATACTCAGCTAAAGAACTTACCATCTTGCAATTCGGCTAGATAGATAGGGCTTTTCACAAATGTACCTCAACGGGTCTAATTTGGAAATTACCACATAGTGTGATACAACATATACTGATGTAATCTTTTGTAGACCATGTAGTGCGCAACACAGTTTCTTCTCAATCACAATATACCTAGACTCACATTCTGTGAACTTCTCACTCAGGTAATAAGTGCCCTTTCCTTCCTTCCGGTTTCATTGTGTTGCCTAAGCACACATCCTATTGCTATTTTGGTTATTGTTAGGTACAATATCAATGGCCTTTTTGGTGCAAAAGGAACAAGCAGGGGTGGATTCAACAAGTACTGCTTGATTTTCTCAAAAGCCTCTTCACACTCTTCATTCCATATTCTGGGGTTCTTCTTCCTTAACAAACAAAAGATCGGGTCATAAGTCGTGGTTAATTGGGATATAATCCAAGCAATGTAATTTAACCTTCCTAAGAAACCTCTCACATCCTTCTCAGTCTTGGGAGGTGGCATAGATTGCATAGCCTTTACTTTGTCGAGATCCACTTCTATCCCTTTGGCACTTACCACAAATCCCAACAACTTATCGGATTTCACCCTGAATGAACACTTCGCTGGGTTAAGACTCAACTTATATTTCCTTAGCCTTTCAAACAATTTCTTCAATATTTGGACATGATTCTCTCCTTCTCTGGATTTAGCATTCATGTCATCCACGTATACTTCAATCTCTTTGCATCATGTCATGAAACAAAGTCACCATAGCCCTTTGGTAGGTGGCCCCAACATTCTTTAAACCAAATGGCATGACTTTGTAGCGAAAGGTTCCCCATAGGTTACAAAGGTTGTCTTCTCCTTATCCTTTTGCGCCATTTTTATCTGATTGTAGCCTGAAAACCTATCCATTAAGGAATATGTGGAGCTATGTGCTGCATTATCAACTAACATATCTATATGTGGTAAAGGGAAATTATCTTTAGGGCTAGCCCGGTTGAAGTCCCTAAAGTCCACACAAACTCTGATTTTACCTTCCTTTTTGTGTACCACCACTATGTTTGACACCCATTGTGGATACTTGACTGCTTTTAAAAAACTAGCGTTTCATTGTTTTTTATTTTCTGCCTTTACTTTGATTAAGATCTCCAGATGAGTTCTCCTTAACTTTTACTTAATCGGCTTGCATCCTTCCACTAGTGGTATCCTATGTACTATGATATCAGTATCCAAACCAGGCATATCCTCGTAGGACCAGGCAAAGACATCTATGTAATCTCGGAGAAGTGCAATCAACTCTTCTTTCTCTTTAGGGGTGATCAAAGTCCCTATTTTCAGCTCTCGTTTGATTTCTTCATTACCTACATTTATGGTTTCAAGTTCCTCTTTAGCGGGCCTCCAAGCCTGTTCTTGCTATTCTATTAATTTTGTGAATTCCCATATGTTTTTCTCCTCATTCCTCATCTTCTATAGCTACTATGTATTCTTTAAAATTTGGCCATTCATTCTCAATGTAAAGTGTAGGTGTTGTTGTGGAGGATCCGCTTTCAGGTTCTTGAAAGCGAAAAGTGATGTGTAAATGCACAGTAAGACATCAAGATGAATTTTGAAAATACATGATCTCATTAAAAGGAAAAGATTGGCTCAAAACAAAAATAAAATCCAATTGACATCTTGAGCCTCGATTGTCAATGAATAAAAACCAAACAAAATAGAAAAGGCAAACAACATAGATAAAATTATAATCCAACAATCATTGTTGATTACATTTTGAAAACCAATGGAGCTTCTTGGGTCTCCCAAATCTGGAATTCTCTCCTTCGGCTAGCTTTCAAATGAAAGTCCTAACGGTGACTTCTTCTAGAGTGTAGATGGTTAATTGCGGCAGCTCTTCATCCCTTCTTCCAGATTCAATCTTCTTAGCAATGTCCTCGACTTAATCTTCCTCCAGAGTGTTCATGTTCATTATAGAAAGCTTCTGAAGGAGGTTTCCACATCCCTTATCAGGCTACATCACATATGCGGCCTTTGGAAATGAAATCCTGATTGGAGGGATGGCTAAGCTTTCTTCTTCAGGCTTCCTTCTTTCAATCCTAGCCATTCTCTTCTCCTTTCTTGCACCAGCAGCTCGCTTGTAATCCTCATTCTTGGGCTTATATCTAAGCCCAAACCTCTGTTTTGCAGCTTTCAGTTTGATTATATCAATCCATTCAAGCCTTCCTTTCTCAATGTCATATGGGAAAGGAATTTTGTGTTTTAAAAGGCTTTTAGCGGCCATTTTGATGGCCTCCAAGATTTTTGGCTTCCTCACCACAGTGTTCTCGGGCACCCACTTGGTATCATAACCTCAAATGCATAAAGGTTTCCATCCTTACAATCTTCAACTTCAATGAATGGAACCACCACATTTCTTACCATTGATATAGTCTTCAAAGCCTTAACAGTAACCAGAATACCATTGGCAATGTACTTCAAACATTGATCTAGCGAGGAGGTGACAACTCCCGCAGAATGTATCCATGACCTTTCTAAAAACATACTATAGGAAGGGTGGATATCCATCACTTAAAGGGTTACTAGAAAGACTTGTGGACCCATAACTAGTTCGACCTCAATTGTCCCTATCATTTGCCTTGGCGAGCCATCAAACCCTCTAGCCATCATCAAACCAGGTTGCATGTGTGAGGGATCTACTAGCATTTCATCCAGCATATGCCTTGGTAACACATTAAGGGCCGAGCCGTTATCGATGAGAACTTTACTGATGAGACAATCTTTGCATCGGACCATGACATACAAGGGCTTGTTATGTCCAGTTCCTTCAGCGTCAAGTTCATCTTCCGTGAAATATAAGTAATTGGCAATATGGATCCTCCCTACTAGATGCTTCATAGTCTTTTGTTCAATATCTTGGGGTACATAGGCTTCATTCAGTAGTTTTTGGAAAGCATTACAATGCGGCTCGGAGTTGAGTATTAATGACATGATGGAGATCTTGGTAGGGGTCTTCTTCAACTAATCCACTATATAGTACTCACTATGCTTCATCAATTTCAGGAATTCATTTGTTTCTTCCTCAGTCACAGGTTTATTTACCTCAAGCTCTTTATTGAGGTCTAACACCTCCTTGCCCTTAGCCTTTCTTTGCTTCTCTAGTTCTTCATGTGTGAAACAACGACCACTCCGAGTTAACCCACTTATCTAAGTTTGCAACAACAACAAAGGAGTTTTGATATTCGAGGTATAACCATAATCTCCAGGCATCATTCCATAGTCTACTTTGTTTGTATATGAGGGCTTAGTTAATACCAATTTTGAGAGCCCATTAGCTGTTGATTGGACTCTACATTTCCCTTGATTCTCTATCATCTCTATCTCTTCATTATCTCTTACAACCTCAATCCTTAGCTCTCCTAAAGTCAGCATTCTAGCAACCTTTTGATGAAACTCAATGCATTCATCAATGTGTTGCCCTTTCTTTTTATGAAATGGGCAAAAATCATTTTCCCTCATGCAATGTTCATATGGTTTCTCCAAATGTCTATATTATACCAACATCTCGTATAGCCTCGCCATGGTCACTCTTAGCACCTTCTCTTTGCTACCAACCTCCATAATATTCACTCCACTACCATCTAGAGCATTGTTGCGATGTCACAATTGCACAAATTAATTACCCTAGCTTCAAACACAACACACAAGATAGTATAGAGCAAGCAAGGGGTCGATCCCACGAGGAAGGTTCAAGTCAGATTTTTATGCTAGATGTTATGCAATTTGGGGGAGTTTGGACGTTATCTAGGCTATAGAAAAAGAAAACAAAAAACTATTAAACAAAATTTAATAAAATCACAAAATTATCAAGAGAACAAACCTTGGTTGCAAGCACACATCCACCTACAGAAATCAGAACTAATCATGGAAATGAAACATCAATTTATATTCTAAATATTTATCTCCGCTTAACATTGGTTAGTTAACGGATCCGCCGTATAACTAACCCTAACCATCAAACAACCACAGTGTCCGCACTAGTAATTTAATTTAATGGCAGCCTTAAGAATAAATGAGTTTATTAATAAAAAACATAACTATCTGCAGTCTATGTTTGATTTGATTGAATGTTCTTCCTAAGATTAATAACGTAGATCTGCCACAATTATTAAACTCAGTTTCTTCACAAGTTCATATACCACAACTCCAGTTTTGATACCAAACTTAACAATAGATTGTCTACAATAATAATTTAGAGTCTGCTCTAGCATTTAAAATAAACAATCATAGGAAAATAAGCATAGGAAAACAAACATATTCATCATATAAATTGAAAAGAAAAGGTAAAATAAATCTCACAGTTCTTGAAATCTGAAGGTTTCCGTGTTCTTGCAACAAAGAAAAAGTGTTTAGCCTTGCATGTTTGTTGAACAACTA
This sequence comes from Populus tremula, assembly GCA_964019445.1. Classification (NCBI taxonomy): domain Eukaryota; kingdom Viridiplantae; phylum Streptophyta; class Magnoliopsida; order Malpighiales; family Salicaceae; genus Populus; species Populus tremula. The sequence continues at coordinate 62,774 of CAXHTJ010001249.1, read as the reverse complement.
ATCAAAAAGAAGGAAGAATGCATACTTTTGAGTTTCTTAGAGAGGGGGGCATTTTTCTCCTCTTTGCTAGCTGTCCCCCTTCTCTTCTCTCATTCTTTTTATATCATAGGAAACCCTAGTCTCTATTTTACAAAATCCTCCCTTAAGTAGATTGTTTACATTTAAGTACTTCAATAACTATTTTTCTAAAAAAAAGAGAAATAGCCTTGCATGAAATCTTCAAGCTTTGACTTAAAGGAGCTAAATTGCTAAAATAAAAACTTGGATATCGGTTTAGGTGCTTCAGAATGTAATTTGGACTGGTTTCTTCACGAAACCTGTTTGCTGGTAGAATTCAGTTGTCATCTTTGAAAAATCATATCTCCCTTCTATGAAATCTTTATTAGATGAAATTTGGAGCATTTATAGATATTTGAGTCAGGAATCCAAAAAAATTAAAATTGCATCAATTGGACTTCTGTAGCTCCAAATATTCAAGTCGGAATGGCCGAAGGGCAACACTAGCAGATTGTAAGATTTGACTTTGAAGGTTGCGATTTCCATGCTCTTCCTTATTTTATTTTCTTACCTTAGATTTCCAGAAAGGTATGGATGTTAGCTTTTCAATGCCACTAGAATCACTTCATTTCAACCTCTAGTGCTCACGCTCTGCACAAAACATTGACTGAAGGTCAAATCTGCCAATTACCTCCAATTTACTCCTTTTTGCATCTTTCGTCCAAAAGTGCCTTCAAAACATAAAACAAAGAATATCAAGGCATTTTATATATAAAACATAGGTAAACCACTAGTTAAATGTGAGTGAAACTATCGAATAATATGGTTGCATCAAGCATGTTTCGGTAGAGGCTTCGAATTCACATTAGACGAATCTTCAAAAGTGACCCATTTGATTTTGATAAGCTGCGATACCCTCTTCTTAAAAGCTATGTAGTTTTCGATGTTGTGACCCGTAATACCAACATGGTATTAACAAGTCAACTTGGGGTTATACAAGGTAGGGAAAGGTGGCTGCATAGGTGGTAATGGTAGGGGAGCTATATGTCTAATACTTAGCAATTTGGCATATAACTCTTTTAGGGTCATTGGCGAAGGTGGTAATTGTTCTTCTGGTTGTCGGTTGTCTCTCCTTTGGTAAATGTTTTGGTTATTGGCCGAGAATTTTATTTGATGGGGTTGGTTTGGGACGGAGGGTTTGGAAAAGTTAATGCTAGTGGTTTGGGAGGTAGGTGTTTGGTAGTTTTGGTAGTTTTTCCCTTTCCCTTGGTACCTGCCTTCTATGTTTATAGGAGCGACAGGGATTTGAGCTGCTGATGGTGCTTCATCAAGTTGAGTAGACGTTCCCTCTCCATCTTTGGCTCTCAACATTTGCTTAGCATACTGGTCAGGTGAGCCACATCATTTCAAACTCCTTCAAGCTCTCTTTAGTACTGAGTTCTGGTTATGACCTTTCTTTGTTTTCCATTCTTTTTCTTTGTTGAGTGTTATGGATTCTAGAAGAGGGACCTATGTTTCTTAATTTGTAGATGCGTGCATAAATGTATGAGAAAATGCATGATTGTGATAAGAATGCTTTGTACATTGGGTATGGATGCAGCCTTCTTGTGAATGAATAATAGCCACCACATTATAAACACAGGTTTTCTTATCATATTGCTTTGATAGGAGTATTGCCTTTCGAGTCGTTTGCTTGAATCATATTCACCAAGAGATAGATTTTGCATAAGAAGATGGGTCAATGCCCTTTTCATTAATGCTTGATAAGTTTATTACATTTATAAATATAAAGGAAATAACATGTTAATCCCTTTCCTCCACAAACTCTCTAGCCAAAGGCAAGAAGGCAAAGCCGCGGTTCTCAATCTTCCTTAGAAAGGCATCTGTTTCAGCTAGGCTTCGACAATAGTGAATGATGTCCCCTCCCACATTCAGCGCATTGATTCTAATAATTCGAGCATGTGCAACAGCTTTGTCCATTTGCTCATCTATCTTGGTCATCTTTTCTATGAGCAACATATTGGTTCTGTTCAAAGCAGCATTGTTAACATTGATTTGATCCTTGTGTTTTTCCATTGCTACTAGCTTCTCGTCCAAATACTTCACCTTTTCACGTTCCTTGTCAAGTTTTATCCTCATAACTTTTATCTCATTCTTCTTAACCGATAACTCTACTTCAACACCCTTAAAACCTCTCCTTTTACTTTCTTCTTTTGCAGTCCCCGTCAAACGACTTTCCAACTCCATATATTTCTTGTTCAAATCCTCATACTTCTCAATCCTATCCATTAGTTCAAACTAAACTTGTGCAAATTTTTCTTGGTAATATTTTGCACTTCCTTGGCAATCGTTAAAGTCAATCTCCATTGCTTCAAGTTTAGAGCAACTTTGCATCCAATCCAAACTCATCCCTCTTAGCTCCTTCTAACTTTCTTCCCTAGCAATCTTTTCCTCACGTAGCTTTAACTTAAGCTTTGTTATTCTCGCATCTCTAGATTGTATTTGCTCATCTAGAAATACTCTCCTTTTATCCCTTCCAACATTATTTCTTCCAACATTGCCTTGTCTTTTCTGCTTTTGCTCAACTCTATCCGAAGTTTTTCCACTTGTCTTCTTAACTCCTATTCATTGTTTACCATTTTTCTCTTAATAGCCTCGTCTACAGTTTGGGGATTTGGCTCCTACCAAGGCATGGTTGAAGCAGCTAAGTCTCTCCATCTTGCATATCCTTCACTTGCACTTGGATCCTTTAAACCTTCTATCTCAATCAAAACCAGATGCTTCCAATCTTGTTTCATGATCTCCAAAACTTCTTGTGCAATGGGATCTTTGAACAAACCAAAGAATTGAGCAATTCCTATAGTCCTTGGAACAAACTGCATGCCCCCAAGTTGCCTTAATACTAGGGCAGGAGCATAACTCACATAACCTGTAATCCATACCAATGGCACCCAACGTCTTTGTCCACAACTCATTAGGACTTTCATTGTCGTTACCCATGAGGCTCTCCACTTAAAATCACTATTAGGCAAACCTTCTAATTTGTCAACCCAACCTTGGTTGTCTAGATCTCCCCATTCTTCTTGTTCTACTAACTTCAGGGGTCTTTGGGTGAACCACCAAAAATTATTGAAGACAGGTTTTTTTTGTTTTGATATGGCTAACCATCTAGATATACAACAATTGCGTGCAACATCTCATTGCTCCTTTTCCGGTCCTCTTACAATGGTTAAGTGTCAAGATGGTTTCAGCTAAAATAGCAGCCACTAGATTGATTTGTGTATTCTTATACTCTACACAAGCAACACCGGCCTCCAAACTCACTACACCCGTCTGGCTTGGGAACAACACAAGGCCAAATATTCCCAAGGAAATCAATCTCTCTTTTTCTAATCCTGACTTCTTTTCTAGTTCAATTTCTAGCATCCTCCATTTCAAACTGGTAGCATTCTTTTCTAAAAACTTTTTTAAGTTGGAGATTCTGAGCAGTTTTGATAGTTCAGGGATGATCTTGTCAGATCTCAAAGGCAAATAAATCTGATACAGATTGTTTGGAAACTCACTCAACATCCCATATTCCTCTATAGTGGGGCATAGGTTTATGCTTCCAAAAGAAAAAAACTGGTAGTCTAGATCCCAAAAAAGAACTAAGGCTCGCACAACTAGGCTTAAAACTTCTACCCTTGCAATTTCCTAAAAAATGTCTGTATTTCCTAAAAAATGCATCCTTATCCAAATTCTAAAAGTGAGTTGTTAACTTGTTCACCTCATTCATAATGCAATTCAGGTTCTTGATTGGTGACAGCTTCTTAGCATCGCTTCTAAGGCAGTCTCTTTCAGTCAATTGTGAAAGTTCCGAATTTTTTTCCCATTTCGTTCATAAGTCTTGCAATTCAAGATGCCTTGGGGTTAGACTTGTTTTCATGCAAAAGATATTATGGAGCATACACCCTAATGATAGGTTCTAGTTCTTTTACGTGACACGTAGGGTAGGTTTACTACTTAGTCTCTAAAAAAAGGGTCTCTTGATGTTCCAGTGATCACCCTCGTAAAGGCAATATGGGGGTCCAACAGATAGTGGGATGGCACATGTACCAATCACTATAAGTCTAAACACTCAGCAAAGAGTTGGGGTTTACACAAAATTAAACCTTGACTAAAGGCATAAGGCAAGCTGCTAGTTCCCCACTTAACTTGAAGTTAAATGTGTGTGCCCTCAAAAAGTTAATAATAATAAAGTTATGCATGACTATACCATGTATGATAGAATGTGAAGATGCATGCTAAAACTTTTAAACAAAGTATCATTCATATAAGAAAACAAAAACCAATAACACATAGCATAAACAAACAAATTACCAAGCCTAGTCCTAATTCCCAGTGGAGTCGCCATCTTGTCACACCCTCAAGGTGGGTTGCGGCAACCCTCGATTGATTTTTGGTTTTTTGTTTTTGTTTTAAGGAGTCGCCACCTAGTATTTGGTCACTAAGAACCCTAATTGGTCTTTCAGATATTCTAAGGAAAGATTCAATGCATTAATTCTAGGATGCAAATCCCAGCTAATCTGCAGTAAAAAAAACACAAAAGGAAACTGAAATATCCTGATTCCTATTCTGATTTCAGCAGTTAGTTTCCATTGATCAAAGGGTGGTACAACTCCTTTCTTTCCTTGCATGGCTAGGACTATGAGGCACCAGTTGTTCCCTTTGAAATGAGACAATAAAAACATGGTCTACAACTCTCCAATCAGCCAGACAAACACGGAGACCAGCGAGAAATTTGCAAAGAAAAAAAAGAAAGAAATCAGATGGGTAAGGGTGCATGTTGAAAAGTCTTATTTTCCTTATTCGGTGTGGTAGAAATCCTGCCATTTATAATGATCTAGCCCCCCTCTCTAGATTTCAATATCCTTCTTCAATTAAATCCCTCATTTTAGCACTTTTCGATTCAGTCCTTGGTCCAAAAAAAATCCTTCAAATTAGGCCCGCGAACTTGGGCTAAAGCCTTCTTACGGCAGGATTCTCTGCTTTCACATTCAAATGGGAATATCTTAAGCTTGTGATATTGAAATCAAGTGATTCAAAAGCCCAAATTTATCTAGGCATCCATGACTACAACTTTGATGAAGGAGTCGAAGTGAGATAAAATCATTTTAGAGAATAGAATCAGGCAGTAATCTGGTTAATCAAAAAGGATCTCCGGATCTAATTCAGAAACTGACAATGCTGAGAATCCTGATATGACTGAGACTATGACCTAAGAACAAATCAACAAAATTTGAGACGGAAATAGAGTTTTTAGTGCAAAACTCGGGTCAAGATCCTTCTCGAGGCAGAATTCTTTGCCTTCACATTAGATATTCAAACGGGAATATGTGAAGCTTCTGATATCGAAATCAAGTGATTCAAAAGCCCAAATTTATCTACGCATCCATGACTACAACTTTGATGAAGGAGTCGAAGTGAGATAAAATCATTTGAGAGAATAGAATCAGGTAGTAATCTGGTTAATCAAAAAGGATCTCCGAATCTAATTCAGAAACTTACAATGCTGAGAATCCTGATATGACTGAGACTATGACCTAAGAACAAATCAACAAAATTTGTGACGGAAATAGAGTTTTTAGTGCAAAACTCGGGTCAGGATCCTTCTCGAGGCAGAATTCTTTGCCTTCACATTAGATATTCAAATGGGAATATCTGGAGCTCCTGATATCGAAATCAAGTGATTCAAAAGCCCAAATTTATCTACGCATCCAGGACTACAACTTTGATGAAGGAGTCAAAGTGAGATAAAATCATTTTAGAGAACAGAATCTGGCAGTAATCTAGTTAGTCAAAAAGGATCTTCGGGTCTAATTCAGAAACTGACAATGCCAAGAATCCTGATATTATTGAGAATATGACCTAAGAACAAATCAACAAAATTTGTGATGGATATAGAGTTTTTAGTGCAAAACTCGGGTCAGGATCCTTCTCGCGGCAGAATTCTCTACCTTTACGTTAGATATTCAAATGGGAATATCTTGAGTTTCAGATATCAAAATCAAGCGATTCAAAAGACCAAATTTATCTACACATCTAGGACTACAAGTTTAATGAAGGAGTCAAAGTGAGATAAAATCATTTTGGAGAACAAAATCTGGCAGTAATCTAATTGGTCAAAAAGGTTTTTGATCTGACAATGCTGAGCATCCAAATTTGACTGAGAATCTTCCCTAATAACAATGATCCCTAGGATCCAATAAAGGTGTAGGTCAATTTTTCAACATGTCATGAGTGATAAAATATAGCTAGGATGGTCAGATATCGTACGAAACCAAGTCAAAATTAGAGCCTAAGTTGGAACAAAAACTTGTGACAACAGCAGAACCATTTTTTTAGTGTAAATTCTGAGGGATTTATCAAACCTTAAAGACTAGATAAAGAAGGAATGGATTTAGCATTATGAAGACTCCTGATCAATCTAAGAAAAACCCGACGATTTTGGTAGTAAAGGGGAAGGATAAAGAGAGCAGAAAACAACTCAAACAAGGTTTCGAAAAAAATATTTCTTTCTTTGCTTTTGTCAATCTTCTAGCGAACATCTACACTCAGTTCAAAAGAGGTATACACCGTCTCCAGCATGTGGGGTCCAAAATTGAGTAACAACACTTGCATTTGAGAGAATTTGAAGAAGTTTTAGCACTTATAATGACTCAAATTGTAGCATGAACACCATCAGATTAAAGCTTTTTTCCTTTTTCTTTAAAAGATAAAACTAAAACATGGCTATAAAATTTGAGACCAGATCCATTCGTGCTTGGGATGAAATGCAACAACAATGCAATAACAATTTTTAAAGAAGTTTTTTTCATCTCACAAAACAAACTTTTTCAAAAGACAAATCACCACTTTCACTCAAAAACCAGGAGAAACATTTTAGCAATGTTGGGATACGTATCGAGGCTTGCTTAATACTTGCCCTCATCATGGTTTTGAAACATGGAGATTGGTTTCACATTTTTATGAAGGGTTAACACCTAAAGATAGGCAAATGGTTGAATTGATGTGCAATGGAACTTTTGAAGATAAAGACCTTAATGAAGCAATGGAGTACCTAGACATGCTAGCTGAAAATGCATAAAATTTTTGACACTACAGACACTTATGAGGCACCGGGTAAAACTCAACCTCATACATCTAGTGGAGGTATGTACAACCTTAGAAAATATCATGACCTCCAAGCCACATTTGCATCTTTAGCTAGAAAAATCGAGGCACTTAAATTCAAAAAGAATGGTCAATTAAAATCTGTTTAAGACATTGTGTGTCAAATCTGTGAAACAAATGAACATACAACTAATGACTATCCAACTTTGGCTTCTTTCAAGGAATGCCTCCATGAACATGCCCATACTTTCAATAGTTTCCAAAGGCCTAATCATAACCCATACTCACAAACATACAACCCTGGTTGGAGAAATCACCCTAATTTCAGTTGGAAGAGTGATAACAATAATGCACAAACTTCACAGCCACCATTTCAAGCATACCATAACTTCCAAAATTCGCATGGATATACACCTCTTTATGCTCCACCTCTTAGAAGAAATCTTGAGGAAACATTGCATGTATTCATTGAAAAGCAAGAGACAATCAACACTCAACTTGCTCAAAGCATGACAGATTTTAAAGATACTTTTGTAGAATTCACATCTGCTCTCGGTTTTCAAGAGAAAGGTAAGTTTCCATATCAACCACAGGAAAATCCAAAGGGGCAATATAATGTAAATGCAAGTAGTTCCAGAAGCCAACACATGGATCAAATCAAATCAGTCATCACTCTTCGTAGTGATAAGGTTATTGAAAAAACCCACTCTTGAACGTTGTGAGAAGGATGATGAGTCAATTTCTGAGGGTAAGGAAGGGGTTGAATCTGAACATTGCAAAGAAAAGACTGATTCCTCATCAACACTTTCATTTCCTCATGCAATGACCAAACAGGAAGCAATCAAGGATGAAAAAGGCACCGAAAATGTTGTCTTAGATCATTTATCAAAATTGACAATAGATTTGACATCCGACATCACACCAATCAATGATTACTTTCCTAATAAATCTTTACTTTCGCTTGGTTCAATTCCTTGGTTTGCTAAAAATAGCAATTTTCTTGCTTCAGGATTTTTGCCAGCTCATTTGGATAACCAAGACAGATGGAATTTTTTGAGCAACATGCAAAACTTTTATTGGGATGACCCTTATTCAAATATTGTCCTAATCAAATATTTCAAAGATGCATTCCCGACAATGAGGTAAGTAGTGTCATTAAATTTTGTCACTTTGAGGCATGTGGGGATCATTTCTCGTCAAAAAAGACGACTGCAAAAATCTTACAAAGTGGATTTTACTGGCCCACCATGTTCAAGGACTCATATGCATTTTGCAAAACCTGTGAAAATTGTCAAAAGATGGGATTTATTTCAAAATATAGAGAGTCTTTAGATAATATTCTATTGACTCTTCTCATCATAGTGGAGATGTTCATAGTGCAATTCATGATTTATGGCTCCATTTTTATAAAGAACATGCTCATCATAGTCTTGGGAATCTGACTAAAAATAAACCATGTTTGCCAGTTTTTAAGAAAACTGGATGGGAAGCCTGTCCTCAACCCATAAAGTGTGTTTAAGTCATTCTTGGAGGTAAAACCAAGAGAAGATATGAGCTAGAATCACAACTACTTGTACATACACATGCTTTTTTTAATAAATAAATACATAGAGAGAGAGAGAGTGTGTGTGAGACTTCAGCTCGCCTACATATAAGTGGTATGATTGCATTTTCAATTTCTTATCTATAAAATCTTCTCTTCCTTCCCTTCATTTCTACTCAACCCATACATTCAACAAATATAGAAGTGTGTAGAAATGGCAGGTTCCTCAAGTCATCATATCAGAAATATTTGTGTTTTCGGTGGATCCGGTCCTGGGAAAGAAAAAGAGTTTTTAGAATCAGCAAATCATCTTGGTCAGGTACTAGCTGAGAGAAAGATTCATTTAGTGTATGGGGGAGTGTGTCAACAACTGTATTCTTAGGAGGCAATCAAGTTTTGGGTATCATTCCAAAACTTTAGAAAAAGGGGGGATCATTGGAAAAACAATTGGAGAGGAACTACACTATAATGTCTGATTGAATGAATACAATGTTTAACCATGATGACGCCTTCATTGCCTTACAAGGTGGTCTAGGCACATTGGAAGAAATCTTTCATATTTCCTTTTAGGCCCAACTGCACATTCACCATAAACCTATAGTTTTATTAAATGTTAATGGTTTTTATGATAATTTGTTGTCTTTTCCTGATTAAGCTATGGAACATGAATTTCTAACATCTTCGGCACGACAAATCGTAATCTCTGTTGCTACTATTGAACAATTGATTAACCAACTACAATCTTTCATCCTTGTAATTGATCCCTCCATGAGTCGCATAAATTGGTCAACTAAGGAAAGCAACAAAAAGCTTAGATTGGATTTGAGCCTTCGTTGGTGAAACCTTATGTCTTTTGGTTTTATTAATAGCTTATTATTTTGTTTTGTTATTTCTTATATTTGTTTAAGTGTGTTTAAGGTTTGTCAGTGTTCATTGTTTCAGGTGATGTCTTCCATACTCCATCTTTCTACCTTAGGACATTGAGAACAATGTATCGTTTTGGTTGAGGGGAGTGGGTAGTAGTTGACATTAAAAAAAACTTACTAACTATTTTTGCTATTATTAAAACTATTTGACAAAACTGTTATTACTAGGATGGCAGAGTAAGGGAGAATTTTATTGACTCTTGAGACGCATCTTAAGAAACATTTTCCAATGGTTATTTGCAATATTCATCACAAGGTCTATCATATACTTCTCTTGAAATATTCAGGTTTAAAAACTCTCGCATTGTTACCACTTAATTCGGCTCATATACTTATTTAACAAGTATTCTTAAACCTTCATTTTCACACACACACTTTAACATATGATTGTGGGTTGCACATTGGATTATTACATTATTTATGTTCTTTTGTTAAAAGTAACAACTAAGGTAAAGGGATAGTATATAATTTGCAAAAAAATAAAAAAAATGATGATAATAAAAATATAGATAAGTTTGGTTTCGTAGCCTCCCTAACTTAAGCAATTAAGCCCGAATGGGTGTTTTAACACCTAATACCCTAAAGTCAACTGACTTGGGAGCTAGTGGCCCAATGCTTGTTACATGGGTTAAAGATGCATTGTAGGGGTGTCTAAACACCTAATGCCCTAAGACGAACCAGTCTAGGAGTCATTAGCCGAAAGCTCATTACATGGGTTAAAGATGCATTGTATTTTAAGTTATATGTATATAAATGTTTTTTAAAAAAAGAGATAATAATCCCAACCCAAGGAAGTTAACCTTAAACATTAGAACAAATTTTTTTTTCCATCCAAGTAAAGCCCCATAACTATATGTTGATATATTGAGCACAAAACAAAGGTTTATTAATATCTTGTTTAAAAGGTATTGAGCATATAAATAAATTTAATGAGAGTTTGTTTATTTGGATAGATTAATGGAAGTTGAATGATGAATGCCTTGCTTTGTGGACTTTGCAAAAAACATTTCTATTTTAACATTTTAATCACTAGGGACTAGTAATAAGCTGTTTGGGGGGGGGTGATTAGTACTTAAAAGTGCATTTTTATCAAGTTTTTATATCATCATTTTGCACTTGAAGTATCAATAACTCCTTAACTAAAGCATGTTTTATAATAACATATCTAATAATATAAGATACCTTTAATTTATGGTAAATATTCATCTTAAATGAAAACCTATCACATAAATGAAAGGATTGATTGATGACTTTAAGTACTAAAATTGAAAGGACAAAGTGAGGACCAACCTTAGAAAAGAGATGCTAGTTCGGTCCAAACTGGAATACTATTCGGTAATTGAGTCATATTTGGAGCTGTAGATCTCGGATTTAGGTCTGCTTTATATTGATGGAAAGCTAAGACATAGGCCTAAAACTTTCATGTGGAGTCCAAGATTTAAAAAGGCCATTTTCAAGTCCAAATTATAGCAACAACGGAGAAGTCCGAATCTGTTCTGTAGCCCAGACATTGTTCAGTGTTCAGCCCATATCTTGAGTTCTAGAAGTCCAAATGACCTCGATATTTTTGCCCTGGAAATATGAGACAATTTCCTAGAACTTTTATGGTATAGTTTGTTCCAATTTTGATGTTAGTAATGATGTTTTGTTCAGACAAGAAGATAAGAATTTTCACCAAGTCAAGAGTTGGCCACCTACTCAACAATTAATGTTTAATTATAGTGTAAACTCAAAATCGACCTTAATATTTAATATTAACATGTCTTATCTTTTTATCTTACTAATTCTTAATACCTAGCTTGTTAAATGGTTAATCTAGATTTGTGTTGTATAACACTTGGTACAACAAATGATTGGCACTCTCATAGCCCAACCGTATGGTATAACCTACATGTGCTATGAAAGGAACTTGATTTGTTGTTAACATAAGTTAGCATCATGAATTCTTGACAATATTTAAAAGTTTGGTGTTACTTAAATAAGATAATTAATATGATCATGTTAACAATTTATAATGAGCTATTAATGACAAATCATTCGATCGGAACCTCCTTTGTGTGTGGTTTCCAGTTGAATAATAAGAGTTTATACTATACTTATTTAAAATAGCATTAGTAGATCATCGAACCTTGACATTTGTTTTTATCATTGTTTAATCCTTACATTATTCTTCCATCTCAAGGTTCTCATCAACTTCTTTTTCTTCTTCTTTATTATTATTATTATTATTATTATTATTACTATTATTATTGTTATTGTTCTTGTTGTATTATTGTTGTCTATAATTTATACAATTAACCTCCTTGTGGTTTGATCCTGGTCTTGCTGGGTTATTTATTACTTCGACACTCTTACACTTGGGAGAAGACATCAATCTTTTGGTTGTGTCAAAGAGTTAGAGAAAAACATAAATGGCCGAAACCATGGAGGGAGAGGGCGTGTAACAAATGGCTGAATAGAGGAAGAGGAAGAGGAAAAACCATGAGTAGAGGGGAAGAAGCAGAAGAAGAAGAAGACTACAAGTAGAGGGGGAGAAAAACCTGTTGAATCCTTTCCCTAAAACTACCAAAAACAGTAAGGTATGAACTAGACCTCTCTCCCCACTTGTTCTTGAGACTTTATGATTAAAATGATGAAGAAAAACCCCAAGTAGATGACCTCGAATCCTTACACCAGCTGCTAAGTAAAACTAGGCTGAAGAATGCATGTAAAACAGGGGTGAAGGGGAGGCCGAATTCCAGAACACTTAACAAAGGAAATGAATAATTTAAATACACAAACTGAGGTGGAAGACCGACCTTGGTGGGGGATGGATAGAATGTAAACACTGTGAGAAGAAAAGCAGGAATTATGACCTTGTTAGAACCTTAGACCATGCCAAAGTCAAAACAGAAAACATGTTAGTGCTATTGACTTGATTTCTTATTGTGTTTGATAGAATTGTGTGATAACAAGCTTAGAGTAAGGTTATGTGTAGGATTATGTGTGTTTGTAACCTTGAAAGCATGTTAAAGCTGAAACAAGAATCTAATGAAAAACTATGTGCTGGAATTGAATTTGCACATGTTTTCATGCTAAAAATGTATGATTCTGCTGGATCCAAAGAATGAATTGTGGTCTCACAGGGAATGATTTTTTTTCTATGAACTGTGTTGTCGACAACGAATTAGTTTTGTTGTCGAACCGTGTGTCGGCAGCAAATCAATTTCGCTTCTGAAATGTGTTGTTTGCAACAAATGCGTTTTCGTTGCCGAATTGTGTGTCCCTAGTGAATCAGTTTTGCTGTTGAGCTGTGTTAACTGCAGCAAATGAGTTTTCACTGCCGAGTTATGTGTCCATAGCAAATCAGTTTCGCTGTCGATTAGTGTTGTCTGTAGCGAATGAGTTTTCGTTGTCGAATTGTGTGTCAACAACGAATCAGTTTGGCTACTGGATTGTGTTGGTTGTAGGGAATGAGTTCTCACTACTGAATTTATGTGGTTCATAGTGAATAAGGTGTTCGATGTCGAATTTGTGTTGTTCGCAACAAATCAGGGGTTCGCTGCCAAATTCTATTGTCCGTAGTGAATCAGGTTTTCGCTGCCAAAATTGTGTTGTCCACGGTGAAACATGCTTGGCTGCCAAATTTTATTTTCCACAGCGAATCAGGTGTTTGTCCGCGGCGAATTAGGTGTTTGCTACCGAATTTTGTTGTCCGCAGCGAATCAGGTTTTCACTGCCGAATTTGTGTGGTTCGCAACGAATAAGGTGCTGGCTGCTGAAGTTGTGTTGTCCACAGTGAATCAAGGGTTCGATGCTGAATTTGTGTTGTCCGCAATGACTAAGGTGTTCACTGCTTAATTTGTGTGGTCTGCAGCGAATAAGGTGTTCGCTGCCGAATTTATGTTGTCAGCAGCGAATCAGAGGTTCGCTGCCGAATTGTGTTGTCCACGGCGAATCAAGTATTCATTGTCAAATTCTGTTGTCCGCAACGAATCAGGTTTTCGATGTTGAAATTGTGTTGTCCACAGTGAAACAAGTTTTGTTGCCGAATTTTTTTATTGTTCACTGCGAATTAGGTTTTTGCTGCCGAATTTGTGTTGCTTGTAGTGAATCAGGTGTTTGCTACCAAATTGTGTTATCTGCAGCAAACACCTAATACCATGGATTGTAATATCCCACATCAGCAAGTGAGGATGTGGTAGCTGACCTTATTAGTAGTGCTGGTTGCTGACTTCTCATACGTGTTTTGGGGTGTCACGCTTGGAGATATGGGCTCACATCACCAGGAACAAAACCATGAGGGCGTTAAGGCCCAAAGCAGACAATATATGACAGGTTGGGTCGGGCTGTTACATTTGGTATCAGAGCCGACCTCATTGGCCACCTGGTTGTGTTGACGGGGTCATCGGGCTCCTTAAGAGGGTGAATTGTAATATCCCACATCGGCGGGTGAGGATGTGGTAGCTAGGCCTTATTAGTAATGCTGGTTGCGGACTTGTCATACATGTTTTGGGGCGTCAGGCTCAGAAGTGGGCTCGCGTCACCAGGAATAAAACCTTGAGGGCAGTAAGGCCCAAAGTGGATAATATATGGCAAGTTGAGCTGGGCTGTATACAGAGCATATCATTTCCACAACAATAATCATTCATAATATTTTAAACACTTATAACTAAATTTCACAAAAGCATGTACCATATAAAATTATTTAGATGTTTAGATTTCAACGTACAATAATTTCTTGCACGATTATGAACACTTGTTCTGTTAACATGCACACACAAAATCAATATTAAAAAGGTTTTACCCCTTCATATATATTTTTTCATGTTTGGCCAAAGGTTTCAAGGCCTTGGTACTCATCCTTTTCTTTAATTTGTTTTCTTTAAAAACCATCATGTCTCCTTCACTCCAATTACAAACTTTATCCTTAATTTTCATTTACATGAAAAACATCCCCTAAAAAAAATCTAAATTTAAGATCTTGTATCTTCGTATAAATCTTACCCAAAAGTGTTAGGAATTGATCTAGAAAGGTGTTAGGTTTGTTCCTAGCTGTGTTTTTGCTTTTGAAAGCTCCTTCTCCCTCAAACCTCTTAGTCTCTCTTCATCTTCCTACTACTGCTGCCAACCTTCTCTCCTACTCTATCTTCAATTTTTTTTGTTTTTGGTGTTACGTCTTCACTTAAACCCCCTTAACACTCTTAAAGATTGGTTTGCATGCGTTTTCTATACATATTCTTTGAGACAATGTTAAAAAGAAGAAAATTTCTCACCTCCTTTTCTCTTTTCTTTGCTACCATCAACCCCTTTTTTTCCCTAGAGCTAACAGGTTTTCTCTCTTTTTTTGTCTCTCACTTATTCATGTCTTTACCATCAACCCTTGTGGAACTAGCAAATTCCCAAAACCAGCTGCCACATCCTTGTAGGAAAAGAATCCTAACCAAATAGGAAGTCCACAAGTCAAATGGAAGTAAATAACAAAATCCATACAGCCTCCGTTGACCACTATTACGGTTCTTTCCCGAACTACGATTGACCTGAATTTTTAACCCAAGGTAGTAAATGTTTGGAGAGTACACATACAATATTAGCCCGATCCAACAGTCGGATTGAGAATTATTACTGTTTCCGCGAACCTGGACTGCTGCGCTTTTTACGCCAAAATCTGAATCTGACCTTACTTGGGTCGTATCATAGGGCTGAACCGTATCATTCTCGTGATCACGTGGTCACGCAACCCACAATCAAGATTGAGATCTGATCCTGGAAAGCCGAAATAGGTCTGATTAATAGTGTGACACAATGGTAACCTGCCCCATGGCATCAACACTATAGGAATGAGTAGCATGATGCCACGAAGCCAGTTAATCTTCGATAAGTCAGATTCAGTTCGTTCAAGAACTGAAGAATGCAAGAATCACTCTCACACGTTAAAACTGAAAAATTCAGAATAATATTCATCAAAAGCTGCCGAAATTTTGGCTTACATGAGTTTAAATAGTTCTTGAAAAGTTAACCCTAATGGACCCCTTATGTGGACTTATATGAGGTCCACTCAAAAACTGGCCCAAAATCCCAAACTGAAAAGCCCATAACCTGATCCAAACAAGCCTTGGACCCTAGCTCAAAACAAAGTTTTAATTAAGCCCAAACATTAAAGAAAATAATAAAAATAACTAATCTATCATTAAATACCACCAGCCCTTCTTTCCTTGTGTAGCTAATATGAATAAGGAATCCTTATAAGAAAAGGGTTCTGAAACATTAATGAATCACCGCCACAGTTGTAGATTATATTGCAGCTCATTAAAGACCCTTGTGGAACTAGGAAATTCCCAAAACCAGCTGCCACATCCTTGTAGGAAAAGAATCCTAACCAAATAGGAAGTCCACAAGTCAAATGGAAGTAAATAATAAAATCCGTACAGCCTCCGTTGACCAGTATTGCGGTTCTTTCCCGAACTACGATTGACCTGAATGTTTAACCCAATGTAGTAGAACATGTTTGGAGAGTCCAAATAAAATATTAACCCATCCAATCGGTCGGATTGAGAATTATGACTGTTGCGCGAACCTGGACTGCTGCGCTTTTTACGCCATAATCTGAATCTGACCTTACTGGGGTCGTATCATAGGGCTGAACCGTAACATTCTCCTGATCACGCAACCCACAATCAAGATTGAGATCTCATCCTGGAAAACCGAAATAGGTCTGATAAGAGTGTGACACAATGGTAACCTGGCCCTAGGCACCAACACTATTGGAATGAGTGGAATGACGCCACGAAGCCAGTTAATCTTCGATAAGTCAGATTCAGCTCGTTCAAGAACTGAAGAATGCAAGAATCACTCTCACACGTTAAAACTGAAAAATTCAGAATAATATTCATCAAAAGCTGTCAAACTTTTTGCCTACATGAGTTTTAATAGTTCTTGAAAAGTTAACCCTAATGGACCCCTTATGTGGAGTTACATGAGGTCCACTCAAAACTGGCCCAAAATCCCAAACTGAAAAGCCCATAACCTGATCCAAACAAGCCTTGGACCATAGTTCAAAACAAAGTTTTAATTAAGCCCAAACATTAAAGAAAATAATAAAAATAACTAATCTGTCATTAAATACCACCAGCCGTTCTTTCCTTTTGTAGCTAGGATGAATAAAGAATCCTTATAAGAAAAGGATTCTGAAACATTAATGAATCACCGCCACAATTGTAGATTATATTGCAGCTCATTAAAGATCCTTGTGGAACTAGGAAATTCCCAAAACCAGCTGCCACATCCTTGTAGGAAAAGAATCCTAACCAAATAGGAAGTCCATAAGTCAAATGGAAGTAAATAACAAAATCCGTACAGCCTCCGTTGACCAGTATTGCGGTTTGTTTTCCGAACTCGGATTGACCTGAATTTTTAACCCAAGGTAGTACAACATGTTTGGAGAGTCCACATAAAATATTAGCCCAATCCAACGGTCGGATTGAGATTTATGATTGTTTCCGCGAACCTGGACTGTTGTGCTTTTTACGCCAAAATCTGAATCTGACCTTACTTGGGTCGTATCGTAGGGCTGAACCGTAACATTCTCGTGATCATGCAACCCACAATCAAGATTGATATCTGATCCCGGAAAGCCGAAATAGGTCTGATTAAGAGTTTGACACAATGGTAACCTGCCCCGAGGCACCAACACTATTGGAATGAGTAGAATGACGCCACGAAGCCAGTTAATCTTCGATAAGTCAGATTCAGTTCGTTCAAGAACTGAAGAATGCAAGAATCACTCTCACACGTTAAAACTGAAAAATTCAGAATAATATTCATCAAAAGCTGCCGAAATTTTGGCCTACATTAGTTTAAATAGTTCTTCAAAAGTTAACCCTAAGGGACCCCTTATATGGACTTATATGAGGTCCACTCAAAACTGTCCCAAAATCCCAAACTGAAAAGCCCATAACCAGATCCAAACAAGCCTTGGACCCTAACTCAAAACAAATTTTTAATTAAGCCCAAACATTAAAGAAAAAAATAAAAATAACTAATCTGTCATTAAATACCACCAGCCCTTCTTTTCTTGTGTAGGTAGGATGAATAAGGAATCCTTATAAGAAAAGGATTCTGAAACATTAATGAATCACCGCCATAGTTGTAGATTATATTGCAGCTCATTGAAGATCCTTGTGGAACTAGGAAATTCCCAAAACAGCTGCCACATCCTTGTAGGAAAAGAATCCTAACCAAATAGGAAGTCCACAAGTCAAATGGAAGTAAATAATAAAATCCGTACAGCCTCCGTTGACCAGTATTGCGGTTCTTTCCCGAACTACGATTGACCTGAATGTTTAACCCAATGTAGTAGAACATGTTTGGAGAGTCCAAATAAAATATTAACCCGATCCAATGGTCGGATTGAGAATTATGACTGTTGCCGCGAACCTGGACTGCTGCGCTTTTTACGCCATAATCTGAATCTGACCTTACTGGGGTCGTATCTTAGGGCTGAACCGTAACATTCTCCTGATCACGCAACCCACAATCAAGATTGAGATCTCATCCTGGAAAACCGAAATAGGTCTGATAAGAGTGTGACACAATGGTAACCTGGCCCTAGGCACCAACACTATTGGAATGAGTGGAATGACGCCACGAAGCTTAATCTTCGATAAGTCAGATTCAGCTCGTTCAAGAACTGAAGAATGCAAGAATCACTCTCACACGTTAAAACTGAAAAATTCAGAATAATATTCATCAAAAGCTGTCAAACTTTTGGCCTACATGAGTTTTAATAGTTCTTGAAAGTTAACCCTAATGGACCCCTTATGTGGAGTTACATTAGGTCCACTCAAAACTGTCCCAAAATCCCAAAACTAAAAAGCCCATAACCTGATCCAAAACAAGCCTTGGACCATAGTTCAAAACAAAGTTTTAATTAAGCCCAAACATTAAAGAAAATAATAAAAATAACTAATCTGTCATTAAATACCACCAGCCGTTCTTTCCTTTTGTAGCTAGGATGAATAAAGAATCCTTATAAGAAAAGGATTCTGAAACATTAATGAATCACCGCCACAATTGTAGATTATATTGCAGCTCATTAAAGATCCTTGCGGAAGGAAATTCCCAAAACCAGCTGCCATCCTTGTAGGAAAAGAATCCTAACCAAATAGGAAGTCCATAAGTCAAATGGAAGTAAATAACAAAATCCGTACAGCCTCCGTTGACCAGTATTGCGGTTTGTTTTCCGAACTCGGATTGACCTGAATTTTTAACCCAAGGTAGTACAACATGTTTGGAGACTCCACATAAAATATTAGCCCGATCCAACGGTCGGATTGAGAATTATGATTGTTTCCGCGAACCTGGACTGTTGTGCTTTTGACGCCAAAATCTGAATCTGACCTTACTTGGGTCGTATTGTAGGGCTGAACCGTAACATTCTCGTGATCATGCAACCCACAATCAAGATTGATATCTGATCCCGGAAAGCCGAAATAGGTCTGATTAAGAGTTTGACACAAGGTAACCTGCCCCGAGGCACCAACACTATTGGAATGAGTAGAATGACGCCACGAAGCCAGTTAATCTTCGATAAGTGATTCAGTTCGTTCAAGAACTGAAGAATGCAAGAATCACTCTCACACGTTAAAACTGAAAATTTCAGAATAATAATTCATCAAAAGCTGCCGAAATTTTGGCCTACATTAGTTTAAATAGTTCTTCAAAAGTTAACCCTAAGGGACCCCTATATGGACTTATATGAGGTCCACTCAAAACTGTCCCAAAATCCCAAACTGAAAAGCCCATAACCAGATCCAAACAAGCCTTGGTAACTCAAAACAAATTTTAATTAAGCCCAAACATTAAAGAAAAAATAAAAATAACTAATCTGTCATTAAATACCACCAGCCCTTCTTTTCTTGTGTAGGTAGGATGAATAAGGAATCCTTATAAGAAAAGGATTCTGAAACATTAATGAATCACCGCCATAGTTGTAGATTATATTGCAGCTCATTGAAGATCCTTGTGGAACTAGGAAATTCCCAAAATTAGCTGCCACATCCTTGTAGGAAAAGAATCCTAACCAAATAGGAAGTCCACAAGTCAAATGCAAGTAAATAACAAAATCCATACAGCCTCCGTTGACCAGTTTTGCGGTTCCTTCCCGAACTACGATTGACTTGAATTTTTAACCCAAGGTAGTAGAACATGTTTGGAGAGTCCACATAAAATATTAACCCGATCCAATGGTCGGATTGAGAATTATGACTGTTGCCGCGAACCTGGACTGCTGCGCTTTTTACGCCAAAATCTGAATCTGACCTTGGGTCATATCATAGGGCTGAACCGTAACATTCTCGTGATCACGCAACCCACAATCAAGATTGAGATCTGATCCCGGAAAGCCAAAATAGGTCTGATTAAGAGTGTGACACAATGGTAACTTGCACCGAGGCACCAACACTATTGCAATGAGTAGAATGACGCCACGAAGCCAGTTAATCTTCGATAAGTCAGATTCAGTTCGTTCAAGAATTGAAGAATGCAAGAATCACGCTCACATGTTAAAACTGAAAAATTCAAATAATATTCATCAAAAGCTGCCAAAATTTTAGCTTACATGAGTTTAAATAGTTCTTGAAAAGTTAACCCTAATGGACCCCTTATGTGGACTTATATGAGGTCCACTCAAAACTGGCCCAAAATCTCAAACTGAAAAGCCCATAACCTGATCCAAACAAGCATTGGACCCTAGCTCAAAACAAAGTTTTAATTAAGCCTAAACATTAAAGAAAATAATAAAAATAACTAAACTGTCATTAAATACCATCAGCCCTTCTTTCCTTATGTAGCTAATATGAATAAGGAATCCTTATAAGAAAAGTGTTCTCAAACATTAATGAATCACCGCCACAGTTGTAGATTATATTGCAGCTCATTAAAGACCCTTGTGGAACTAGGAAATTCCCAAAACCAGCTGCCACATCCTTGTAGGAAAAGAATCCTAACCAAATAAGAAGTCCACAAGTCAAATGGAAGTAAATGATACAATTCGTACAGCCTTCGTTGACCAGTATTGCGGTTCTTTCCTGAACTACGATTGACCTGAATGTTTAACCCAATGTAGTAGAACATGTTTGGAGAGTCCAAATAAAATATGAACCCGATCCAACGGTCGGATTGAAAATTATGACTATTGCCGCGAACCTGGACTGCTGCGCTTTTTACGCTATAATCTGAATCTGACCTTACTGGGGTCGTATCATAGGGCTGAACCATAACATTCTCCTGATCACGCAACCCACAATCAAGATTGAGATCTCATCCCGGAAAACCGAAATAGGTCTGATAAGAGTGTGACACAATGGTAACCTAGCCCTAGGCACCAACACTATTGGAATGAGTAGAATGACCCCACGAAGCCAGTTAATCTTCGATAAGTCAGATTCAGCTCGTTCAAGAACTGAAGAATGCAAGAATCACTCTCACACGTTAAAACTGAAAAATTCAGAATAATATTCATCAAAAGCTGTCAAACTTTTGGCCTACATGAGTTTTAATAGTTCTTGAAAAGTTAACCCTAATGGACCCCTTATGTGGAGTTACATGAGGTCCACTCAAAACTAGCCCAAAATCCCAAACTGAAAAGCCCATAACCTGATCCAAACAAGCCTTGGACCTTAGCTCAAAACAAAGTTTTAATTAAGCCCAAACATTAAAGAAAATAATAAAAATAACTAATCTGTCATTAAATACCACCAGCCGTTCTTTCCTTGTGTAGCTATGATGAATAAAGAATCCTTATAAGAAAAGGATTCTGAAACATTAATGAATCACCGCCACAATTATAGATTATATTGCAGCTCATTAAACATCCTTGTGGAACTAGGAAATTCCCAAAACCAGATGCCACATCCTTGTAGGAAAAGAATCATAACCAAATAGGAAGTCCACAAGTCAAATGGAAATAAATATCAAAATCCGTACAACCTCCGTTGAGCAGTATTGCGGTTTGTTTCCCGAACTCGGATTGATCTGAATGTTTAACCCAAGGTAGTAGAACATGTTTGGAGAGTCCACATATAATATTAGCCCGATCCAACAGTCGGATTGAGAATTATGATTGTTTCCGCGAACCTGGACTGCTGTGCTTTTTACGCCAAAATCTGAATCTGACCTTACTTGGGTCGTATCGTAGGGCTGAACCGTAACATTCTCGTTATCACGCAACCCACAATCAAGATTGAGATCTGATCTCGGAAAGCCAAAATAGGTCTGATTAAGAGTGTGACACAATGGTAACCTGCCCCGAGGCACCAACACTATTGGAATGAGTAGAATGACGCCACGAAGCTAGTTAATCTTCGATAAGTCAGATTCAATTCGTTCAAGAACTGAAGAATGCAAGAATCTCTCACACGTTAAAACTGAAAAATTCAGAATAATATTCATTAAAAGCTGCTGAAATTTTGGCTTACATGAGTTTAAATAGTTCTTCAAAAGTTAACCCTAATGGACCCCTTATGTCGACTTATAAGAGGTCCACTCAAAACTGGCCCAAAATCTCAAACTGAAAAGCCCATATTCTGATCCAAACAAGCATTGGACCCTAGCTCAAAACAAAGTTTTAATTAAGCCCAAACATTTAAGAAAATAATAAAAATAACTAATCTGTCATTAAAGACCACCAGCCCTTCTTTCCTTGTGTAGCTAATATGAATAAGGAATCCTTATAAGAAAAGGATTCTCAAACATTAATGAATCACCGCCACAATTGTAGATTATATTGCAGCTCATTAAAGACCCTTGTGGAACTAGGAAATTCCCAAAACCAGATGCCACATCCTTGTAGGAAACGAATCCTAACCAAATAGGAAGTCCACAAGTCAAATGGAAGTAAATAACAAAATCCATACAGCCTCCGTTGACCAGTTTTGCGGTTCCTTCCCCATCTACGATTGACCTGAATTTTTAAACCAAGGTAGTAGAACATGTTTGGAGAGTCCACATAAAATATTAACCCGATCCAATGGTCGGATTGAGAATTATGATTGTTTCCGCGAACCTGGACTGCTCTGCTTTTTACGCCAAAATCTGAATCTGACATTACTTGGGTCGTATCATAGGGCTGAACCGTATCATTCTCGTGATCACGTGGTCACCCAACCCACAATCAAGATTGAGATCTGATCCCGAAAAGCCGAAATAGGTCTGATTAAGAGTGTGACACAATGGTAACCTGCCCCGAGGCACCAATACTATTGGAATGAATAGAATGACGCCACGAAGCCAATTAATCTTCGATAAGTCAGATTCAATTCGTTCAAGAACTGAAGAATACAAGAATCACTCTCACACGTTAAAACTGAAAAATTCAGAATAATATTCATTAAAAGCTGCCAAAATTTTGTCTTACATGAGTTTAAATAGTTCTTGAAAAGTTAACCCTAATGGACCCCTTATGTGGACTTATATGAGGTCCACTCAAAACTGGCCCAAAATCTCAAACTGAAAAGCCCATAACCTGATCCAAAAAAGCATTGTACCCTAGCTCAAAACAAAGTTTTAATTAAGCCCAAACATTAAAGAAAATAATAAAAATAACTAATCTGTCATTAAATACCACCAGCCCTTCTTTCCTTGTGTAGCTAATATGAATAAGGAATCCTTATAAGAAAAGTGTTCTCAAACATTAATGAATCACCGCCACAGTTGTAGATTATATTACAGCTCATTAAAGACCCTTATGGAACTAGGAAATTCCCAAAACCAGCTGCCACATCCTTGTAGGAAACAAATCTTAACCAAATAGGAAGTCCACAAGACAAATGGAAGTAAATAACAAAATCCATACAGCCTCCGTTGACCAGTTTTGTGGTTCCTTCCCGAACTCCGATTGACCTGAATTTTTAACCCAAGGTAGTAGAACATGTTTGGAGCGTCCAAATAAAATATTAACCCGATTAAACGGTCGGATTAAGAATTAGGATTGTTTCCGCGAACCTGGACTGTTGCGCTTTTTACGCCAAAATCTGAATCTGACATTATTTGGGTCGTATCATAGGGCTGAACCGTAACATTCTCGCGATCACGTGGTCACGCAACCCACAATCAAGATTGAGATCTGATCCCGGAAAGCCGAAATAGGTCTGATTAAAAGTGTGACACAATGGTAACCTGCCCCGAGGCACCAACACTATTGGAATGAATAGAATGACGCCACGAAGCCAGTTAATCTTCGATAAGTCAGATTCAATTCGTTCAAGAACTGAAGAATACAAGAATCACTCTCACACGTTAAAACTAAAAAATTCAGAATAATATTCATTAAAAGCTGCCGAAATTTTGGCTTACATGAGTTTAAATAGTTCTTGAAAAGTTAACCCTAATGGACCCCTTATGTGGATTTATATGAGGTCCACTCAAAACTGGCCCAAAATCTCAAACTGAAAAGCCCATAACCTGATCCAAACAAGCATTGGACCCTAGCTCAAAACAAAGTTTTAATTAAGCCCAAACATTAAAGAAAATAATAAAAATAACTAATCTGTCATTAAATACCACCAGCCCTTCTTTCCTTGTGTAGCTAATATGAATAAGGAATCCTTATAAGAAAAGGGTTCTGAAACATTAATGAATCACCGCCACAGTTGTAGATTATATTGCAGCTCATTAAAGACCCTTGTGGAACTAGGAAATTCCCAAAACCAGCTGCCACATCCTTGTAGGAAAAGAATCCTAACCAAATAGGAAGTCCACAAGTCAAATGGAAGTAAATAACAAAATCCGTACAACCTCCGTTGACCAGTATTACGGTTCTTTCCCGAACTACGATTGACCTGAATTTTTAACCCAAGGTAGTAGAACATGTTTGGAGAGTCCACATAAAATATTAACCCGATCCAATGGTCGGATTGAGAATTATGACTGTTGCCGCGAACCTGGACTGCTGCGCTTTTTACGCCATAATCTGAATTTGACCTTACTGGGGTCGTATCATAGGGCTGAACCGTAACATTCTCCTGATCACGCAACCCACAATCAAGATTGAGATCTCATCCCGGAAAACCGAAATAGGTCTGATAAGAGTGTGACACAATGGTAACCTGGCCCAAGGCACCAACACTATTGGAATGAGTAGAATGACGCCACGAAGCTAGTTAATCTTCGATAAGTCAGATTCAGCTCGTTCAAGAACTGAAGAATGCAAGAATCACTCTCACACGTTAAAACTGAAAAATTCAGAATAATATTCATCAAAAGCTATCAAAATTTTGGCCTACATGAGTTTTAATAGTTCTTGAAAAGTTAACCCTAATGGACCCTTTATGTGGAGTTAGATGAGGTCCACTCAAAACTGGCCCAAAATCCCAAACTAAAAAGCCCATAACCTGATCCAAACAAGCCTTAGACCTTAGCTCAAAACAAAGTTTTAATTAAGCCCAAACATTAAAGAAAATAATAAAAATAACTAATCTGTCATTAAATACCACCAGCCGTTCTTTCCTTGTGTAGCTAGGATGAATAAAGAATCCTTATAAGAAAAAGATTCTGAAACATTAATGAATCACCGCCACAGTTGTAGATTATATTGCAGCTCATTAAAGATCCTTGTGGAACTTGGAAATTTCCAAAACCAGCTGCCACATCCTTGTAGGAAAAGAATCCTAACCAAATAGGAAGTCCACAAGTAAAATGGAAGTAAATAACAAAATACGTACAGCCTCCGTTGACCAGTATTGCGGTTTGTTTCCCGAACTCAGATTGACCTAAATGTTAACCTAAGGTAGTAGAACATGTTTGGAGAGTCCATATAAAATATTAGCCCGATCCAACGGTCGGATTGAGAATTATGATTGTTTCCGCGAACCTGGACTGCTGTGCTTTTTACACCAAAATCTGAATCTGACCTTACTTGGATCATATCATAGGGCTGAACCATATCACATCTAGGGGCTTACAATAGAGATTTTTTTTGGTATTGACATATTGATCTTTATTTTAGGTTCTTCACTAGATCACCAAGAGTGACTTCCTATCACTTTTCTTTTATTGTAGTTTATAGGTGGGAATTACTCCCAATTGTGTACATTTAAACTTTTGTATTATAAATTCTTATAATTATTTTATGTTATGCAACTAAAATATGTAAGTTTCAAATGTTACGTTAGTAATGGTATGTAAAGAACTCAATTTGGCTATTATATATATATATATATATATATATATATATATATATATATATATATTCTCAATTAGTTCAATGCATGCAATTTTTTAGTATGTGTTGTTAGCATTTTGTTGTTAACATGAAATCAATGAAAAATGAAAGAAGATATAAGGATAAGTGAACGAATGAGTCAGGGCTCATTCGAGTTGAGTATTGGTCCAAACTGAATGGATTGATTTTGTGTTGTTTGATATCTAATGCACTCCATACACTGGTTGATCATTTAGGATTACCAAGTGATCCAGTTGAGCAATTTATATATGGAGTAGTGGAATTGGCCAATGTCTAATTCGGTCAATCAAATTGGTTGATCGTTTATTCTATCGATAAAGACACTAGTGAAATTTAGTAGTATTTGATTGACCAATTGGTTGTGCCAATATGAACTAGTTGACCATTCTAATTGACAATGAGGTATTACACAAAAAATAAACATTAGCATGGTATTTTATTAACCATAACTTAGCATAATGTAAGAAATCAATTTAAAAATTAGGGATGTTACAGATACCAACCAATGCAAATCTCATGATTACATGGTCACACAACTCACAAAAAGATTGACAATGAATCTTGGAAAGTCAAAACAAGTTTGATAGGACTGTGACATAATGTAAAATTATCCAAAGGCACCAATACTATTAAAATAAGAACCCCACCTATTAATATCAATTTATAAACAAGAAGTATAAGAAGACACCATGAAGCTAGTAAAACTTTGATACATCAATTTAGTTTGTTAGAGAACTAAAGAATGCAATAAATCCTCTAATCACTCAAGAACAATATTTTGGCAACAATATTGATCATAAACTGAATAAAAAAAATGTCTTATAAGGAGTTTTTATACTCTAAACAAAATACCCTAATGTATCTACCATAGAAGGCTGAGTTGAACCCACTTACAAAATTAACCAAAAATAGATGATTAAACATGAAATCCTAAACACACTATTAAGCCCAAACAAGCTTTAGGTTGTAACTAAAAACAATTAAAATCAAATATAAGTCTTAGGTTATAGCTAACAATTAAGCCCATAAAATAACATACCTAAAGTTTAAACATCCAAAGACAAAAACCAAGGTTGTTGTGACTTTGGTCAACCTAAATGAAAAATTAAATCTCAAACAATAATTTTATAGAGGCTACCAAATTTTAGAGAACTAAAAAGAAGCAAGAACAAGTCTAATCCCCTACTTAAATAATATGTAGAAGCTGTCTTTTATTTTCTTAAAATCAAGGAAAAGTTGTCGCCTATAGTCTTCTTAGAATTGAGGGAGAATCCATTGCCAATGCACCTCTTCTTATCTTCCACTTGTTTGTCCTCAAAGCACTAGGAAACTTCCTTGTTTGTAGCTAAACAATCCTTGTAGAATAAGGATTGATGTTGACCTTTCTTCCTTAACAACTTTGGAATCCTTGTTAATCTTGTATTCCTTAAAGTACATGGAATCCTTGAAAGAATATATATAAGTTATATGCTTCCATATATGTCTCCAAATAAAATAAGTAGTACTTGCCAATCATAGAATCCAAAAATCATAAGGAAAGATAATCTTATGCCAAATATAAAAATAATACAATTTTTATATAGTAACTTATGACTTGTATTAGACTGCCTTACCAGAATTTGATTGACCTGATATTTCATCCCAACATATAACAACATCTTTGTAATCATCTGGTAAAGTTTCAGCTCAATCCAGTAGTTGAATTTAGAGTTATGCTTAGTATCATAAAACCAAACAATAGAAAACAATAAACCCAAAATAGCCTATTTAGTCTATTCGGTCATTGGACTTGCAATGGACTTGATAAGCACCTCAATTGGATTTTTCGATGTCATAAATTGATATGCATCAACTAATTTCAAATAATGTTTTGTTGTGGCAGATATTTATGCCATTCCTTGTCATAAGACTATTTAGGTTTAAAAGGTCTGGTCTCCAATTGCATGCCAATCATTTTAGCTTTGCCCTCCCAAGTTTTCTCTCTTAGACATAATTTATTGACAAGTAAGTCATTTGTATATTTCATAAAGAGGTTTAGCATGATTCTCTTATGATAATTCATTAGTTATTGTGATTGTTAAACCTCCTTCAGCTAACAAAATTAGTGACTAAGTCAAACTTTTATCATAGTCAATTAGACCTAGTTTATTGAAATCGATTGATTCCTCTTTTACCATGATATCTTCCTAATTTAGGAGCATCCACCATAGTTGTTTCCTTAGAAAAAGTGATTCAGTACCTTTTATTTTCATCAATTACTTTCAAGTTCTTTATTGATATTAGTTATTATTGATCTTTGTTAAACTCTTTATTAGAGTTCGAATAGGCCATTGTGACCTCGATTAAGTAGCCAATTAAGCATGTTCCACTTAATTGTTGGTTGAAAATAGGTTTCTTGTGTATAACAAGGTTGGTTTTCTAGAAAGCAATTTATGGGGCATTGAATTGTCTAATAACAAGTTGAGTTGGTTGTAGATAAGGTTGTTAGGCCATATAATTTACCTAAGACTACCTATATAACTATGGAATAAATGGTATATCATAAGTGATCATGTCTAAATTGGGATGAGCTTATTACAGTACCTCCAATGTAGGCATGTAATATTGTGTATGAGGTTGAGTATTTCCAAACATTCCTATTAGAGTCTTGTTACTGTAGAATATACTTTAAATTGCCCTATATGTGCATAGCATATAAAGTTCTATATCTTCTTTTTTTTCATAGCTCATTCCAGACTTGATTGAGTTGATCAATTATAGAATGGATGATCTTATTGAGTTTAAAATAAACCACCACTAGCCTATTAGAGTGTGGCTAAACTAGCTATGACCATCTTATCAAGCTATTAGGCCTTATAAGGGGATAACGCTAACTAGAGACCTGGAAAAACCAATGTACTCACTAGTAATTGGTAGAGGCAATAATTTTAGAAAAACAATGATATGATTTCTAGTTAATGGAATAGATCTCACCAAATGTGTCAATCTATTGATCACTTAAATATTCTCTAATCAATTTGCTACTAATTTAAAATTTCTACCTTCTAGGTCTGTTTGGGAGTGTGGTTGCGGTTGATTTTCAAAGTGTTTTTCATACCAAGATACATCAAAATGATATTTTTTTATTTTTTTTAAAATAACTTTTTAGATCAGCGCATCAAAACGATCCAAAACATATTAAAAAATTAATTTTTAGCAAAAACAATTGATTTTTTTGGAAATGCGGGTTGGCTCGCATTTTCAATCAGGCTCTAAGAAGTTGAAACTTCACAATAATAATTTAATCCCAATAAGAGCCAAATAGAATCTTCCAAGGGTGAGGATCTAAGACCTCGAACATTCATGCAATTTGCTTCAAAGTAACACTATACAAGGAAAATAATAGGTTTAAGAAGGAGAGAAAGAAGTTGAAGAAAATAAAGTGAAGAGAAAAGTTGCAAATAAAGCAATAAAAATGCTCTAGGAGTAAAGACTAAGAGAATTGTATTGAAATTGTATATGTGGGCTTGGCCTTCTTTTACTATAGTTATATGACTTTATTTATATTGATATAAAATTTAAATCCTAACTAAATATGTAATTTTAATCCTATAGATATTATGTTATCATAGAAGGAGGCATATTCAATTCTAAAGCAAACTAAATTTGTCTTATATCAATAACCATATGAGTCCTAATTAACCTAAACCACTTTGTCGATTTAACTTTATGAAAACTCTTTTTTTTTTAAGTAGAATTGAACCTTCTAGTTATTCATGTAAATTTAAACTCTTATGATCTATCACTTTTCTTTAATCGATTGTGACTTCTAGTTGTTTAGTTAACTGCTTTGTAGTTAACATGGTCGATAAAAATTCCTCAAGCCTGGTCGATTCTACAATTTCTAGTTAAACATTAAAAAATATTATTCTCATCTAATTAATTTAGAGAAATATATATATATATATAATTTGATAAAAATGTTGATAACCATTGGTCAAAAGCCTTGTTTATTTTATTTTTAAAATCTAATTGATAATGTAGATATCCATTTAAGACTAAGTTGAAATTTCTCCTATTTTCTTAACATGAAACTTAATTTTAGCGGTCCTTTCAACTTGTATGTGTAATGATGACAAAATAAAATACATTTTGCTTCTTAAATAATTGTCATACCGAACGATTAAAGCGGCACACGTAATTGAGGATTTCTGCAATTGGCCTTTTGCACTCAAACACAAGACTTTTATAAAAAAAAAAAAAAATTATGTCATGAACTATGTCAACAAAATAAATATTACATTCAATACCAAATGAATTTCAAGTAATACGTGTGTGTGAATGATCTTTATTACTCTCTTTTTTTTAATTTATGGGATAATTATATAAAAAAAACTTTCTAATGTTTATTTGCAATTCATTTTCTTGTTATAGTTTTAGAAATTACATTTCAAATTATATGTTAAATAAAAATTTAAAAATGATCAGAAAAATAAAATTAATCTCATATATAATATAACTCAAATAAATCAATTTGTTTTTGCAATCTCTTCCCTATCCTTCTTTCCCTTCCCTTCTGAGTTATAACCAACGAATTAATTTCGCTATCTAAATATGCTAAATTTACTAATCTTGCAAGGCAACAAGCTAAATTCTTCCATCCCCAAGTCACTCTTTGTATAGATCTCTCAATGTTCTTACCTTCTCAACAACCTCTTGACTGGAAGTATCCTTATAAGTTTGTGTGATTTATTACCATACTCATCAAACAATCTTCTATGTAGTCCAATATCCCTCTCACTGGGGAGAGTTTTTCAAGCAACCCAGGTCTCTGTGTTCCCATCCATGTTAATTCATTTGTTAACCTCTTTTAATTGTAAGTGTGTGAATAGATGAGGGAAACTTTGATTGGAATAACACCATACTTCTCTTTTGTATCAAGCATCTTCTTCCATACACTGTGAGCTTCTATGTTATTTCAACAACACACTTCCCTTGGTAAAAGGCCTGTTTCAGCATGTGATCTAGCTCGCAAATGAATAATTGTCTAGCACAAAAAAAATGGTGTCATATTTTGATGCAAAACTTGTGATCATGTGGTTACGCAATCCATAATAAAAATTGAGATCTAATCTTGAAAAGTTGAAAAATGTCTGATAGAAGTGTGGCACAGTTGAAATTTATTCTAAGACACCAATATTATTGGAATGAAGTCAAATGATGCCACAAAGCCAATTAATTTTTAATAAGTCAAATTCAATTCGTTTAAGAGCCAAGAAATGCAAGAATCTCTCTCATACATTAAAACTAAAAAGTTTGGAAGTATTATTCATCAAAGGTTGCTGAAACATAGGCATACAAGAGTTTAAGTATTTTTAAAAATTTAGTCCTAATGGATCTACCATTACGAACTGAATTGATCCACTTACAGAACTTGCTCAAAACCTATATTAGTAAGCCAAAACCGTGATCCAAACAAGTTTTTTATCCTAACTAAAAATAAAATATTAATTAAACCCAAACAACATTGGGCTATAGCTGAAATAATAAAAATATAACTCATAAGTTAATTCCCTATGCTAATATGAGAAGATAAGAAAACAATCAAACAATAAAAGTCTGATATAAGACTTATTTGACAGAATTCAGAATGTCTTTATTTTCAACAAGTCACCATTACATACAGGGCAAGCTACTGGTTATACAAGGAAACTAGTCGTACAAGGAAACCATGTTGGCTGCTGGTTATACAAGGAAACTAGTTGTACAAGGAAACCATGTTGGCTGCTAGTTATAAGAAAACCAGAGTGATAACTAGAGTGGTCTTAGAAAGCTATACATGGTAAGCTAAATCTTCTTTCCTAATTATAAGAGTATATACAACCTATATGATAAGCTAAATCTTCTTTTCTAATTATAAGAGTATATACAGCCTGTGTGGTAAGCTATTAACAAGGCATAGCTTATATGGTAAAGTATTTATGGCTTTTTATTGACACCCCTTTTGAATTGATGGGCGACATCCGTAAGCATCAATTTGTCTAAAAGACGGTTATGTCATTGTTGTGTGAAAGCCTTGGTAAAGATACCTGCCATTAAAGATTGTTAGATACATGAGGAAGAGAGATATTTTGAGGTTCAAATGCCTCACGGATGAAATGATAATCAACCTCGATGTGTTTAGTGTGTTCAAGGAAGATGGGATTGGCTGAAATGTGAATGACACTAGTGTTATCTACATGTAAAAAGGTAAGGCCACTTGGAGAAAAGTCAAGTTTAGCTAATAGCCCTCAGAGCCAATGTATCTCAATGTACATAAGCTTAGGACATGACCCTATATTCAAATTCAGTAGAACACTTAGAAACACGGTGCTATTTCTTGCATTTCCATGAAACAAGAGCAAGACCAAGAAACATACATTAACCTAAAGTAGAACATCGAATGTCACTATTGCTGACATAATCAGCATCACTATATGCTACCAGATTTAGTGAAGTACCAGTAAGATAGAAGAGTCCCCGCAAAGATGTATCGTGAACATAACGAATGATTCATCAAACTATAACCATATGAAGGTGCCGAGGAGAAGTCATGAATTGACTAACCTGTTGAACTGCATAATAAATATCAGGTCTAGTAATTGTAAGATAGATCAAGCTTCCAACCAATATCTAATAGGCTACAGGGTCTGATAACAAGTCACCTTTCTTTTTGCATAGCTTAAGATTTAGTTCCATATGAGTATCAAGAGGAGGAGAGTCCTAGAGACCAGCAGCAGCCACCAAATCTTGGGCATACTTGTGTTGTAACAGAAAAATACCATGTGAACTAGCAGAAATTTCCAAACCAAAAGAATATGTAAGAGATCCCAGATCCTTCATGTGAAAAGAGTCCTATATATACTATTTTAATTGGGAGATCAAAACCAAATCAGTGCCCATAATAATTATATCATCAACATACACCAAAAGAATGATAATCCCAATCTTAGTTTTGTGAAGAAATAATGATACACGAGGAGCCTGTTTGAGACCATACAAGGAGTGACGCAACTTACACACTATAAAAGTAGGGGTGAGAAGTAAACCTGCTGGAGGACGCATATAAACATCTTCCTTGAGATCCCTATAAAGAAAGGCGTTTTTCACATCCATTTAATGTAAAACCCAATTTCGAGAAGCGGCAATAGCCAACATTGTGTGAATGGTGGTCATTTTGGCCACCAGAGCAAAGGTTTCCTTATAATTTGACTTCATATTCTTGATTATTTTCAAGGGTTACTAAATGAGCTTTATATATGTCCAAATTACCATCTGACTTAACCTTACATCCAAGTGGAGTCACATCTGCAGGACAATCCACCACGTCCTAAGTCTTATTATCCTCAAGAGTTCCTCCTTCATGGCCTGTTGCCAGCATTTTTCTTTGACTGCTTGTGAATAATCGATAGGAATAACAATAGAAGATAAAGTGATTGGCAATGCAAAAGTATTAGTACTTGTCATTTATGATTAGAATACATAACGGTCAGAAGGACCGGATACTCTAAAAGAATGTCGTAGAGGAGCAGATGGCGAGGCAGGAGTAGAAAAGGGCAACACCAGAGGTCTCCTCTAGTATACCATCCCTAGCTTGAACCTTTCAACATGAGTACTAGGAGCATTAAATTTGTCATCAAAAGAAGGCAAGAAAATAACAAAAGACTCTAATGAGGAAGACATAGGAAAGAACCATTGATTTTCAAAGAAAAGCATATTCCGTGAAATACAAACACAATTAGAATTAGGATCATAGCATAAATATCCCTTTTGTGCTACATTATATCCCAAGAAGACACAACGAATGGATTGGGCAAAAAGCTTATTTCTGTCATACGAGGGAAGATACATAAAGCATGCATACCCAAAGATATGAAGATTTGTATAGGTAGGATTGTGATGATAAA
The DNA here is from genome assembly GCA_964019445.1 of Populus tremula. Lineage (NCBI taxonomy): Eukaryota > Viridiplantae > Streptophyta > Magnoliopsida > Malpighiales > Salicaceae > Populus > Populus tremula. The sequence continues at coordinate 29,012 of CAXHTJ010001249.1, read as the reverse complement.
GCCTTCAAATATAGAGATTCAAAATCCAAAGCTTGGGAAGGGAGTCTATTTATGAAAAAGGTTGTTGTGGTAAGTTATTCTACCAAAAAATATAGGAGGAACCAAAGACTCAATGAGCATAATTCGGACAACATCTAAAAGATGACGATTCTTGCATTCAACTACTCCATTTTATTATGGAGTATATATACAAGAACATTGAGATAATACCTTTAAAGTGTAAGAAAGAATGGAACTCGTGAGACATATATTCCCCACCCGAGTTAGACTGGAGAATTTGAACAACGGCTGAAAATTAAGTGTCACTATGAGCTAAGAACAATTTGAACATTTGAAAAACCTCTTCTTCTTTTTTTTTAAGAAATACACCCATGTATATCTATTGTAGTCATTTATAAATGTTATGAAATAATTGTATTGTTCATAAGAAATAACATGACTAATACCTAAACATCAGTATGAATGATTGATTAGTACTTAAAAGTGCATGTTTATCAAGGTTTTATATCATCATTTTGCACTTGAAGTATCAATAACTCCTTAACTAAAGCATGTTTTATAATAACAAGTTTGATATTATAAGATACCTTAATTTATGGTAAATGCTCATTTTAAATGCAGGACTATCACATAAATAAAAGGATTGATTGATGAGTTTAAGCATTGAAAGTTAAAGGACAAAGAGATGGCCAAACTTAGAAAAGAGATGTCGGTGTAGTCCAAACCGGAACATTGCTCGGTAATTGGATCATATCTGGAGCTCTAGATTTCGGATTTAGGTCCACTTTATATGGATGGAAAGGTAAGACAAAAGCCTACAACTTTCATGCGGAGCCCAAGATTTGAAAAGGTCGTTTTGAAGTCCAAATTGAAGGAACAACGAAGAAGTCCGAAGCTGTCCTGCAGCCCAAACACTATTTAGTGTTCAGCCCATATCTTGAGTTCTAGAAGTCCAAATGACCTCATCTTTTTTTTGTTGGAAAGCTGAGACAATTTCCTAGAACATTCTTGAGGATTCTGGTAAATTATGATGTTAGCAATGACGTCTTGATCAGACAAGAAGATAAGGATTGTTATCTAGTCAAGATGTGGCCACCCACTCATCAATTAGTCAACAAATCAATAGTTCCAAATTTTGGCCTATAAAAGGAGGCACTTACCATGTATTGAGGCATCTTGGTGTTCAGATCAAGATCATGCTCTTGCTTTCTCTCTTTGTATTGCTTATGTCTTGCTTTCATTAATATCAAGTTTATGCACTTCATTTCCTTTCCTTTGTCTAGTTAACTTCTTTCTCATTTATGTTCTTGTCTTGCTCATTTATGTTTCTTTCTTTTATTATGTCTAGCTAAGTTAATTATGTCAAGGTGAAAAGGGTACACTAATGGTGTAAGAACAAGTATAATATAAACTTAACATGGACCTTAACGTTGGATACTAACATGTTTTATATTTGTTATCTTGTTCACTTTAATACTTTGCTTGTTAAATGGTTAATCTAGATTTATGTTGTGTAACACTTGGTACAACAAATACTTGGCACTTTCATAGCCCATACTGTATGGTTTAACCGACACCTGAGCTATGAAAGGAACTTGATTTGTTGTTAACATAAGTTATAATCATGAATGCCTGCCAACATTTACAAGTATTAGCTTTATTCGAATAAGATAATTAATGTAATCATGTTAACAATTTATAATCTGATTGGAACCTCCTTTATGTGTGGTTTCCAATTGAGTAATAAGAGTTTATATTATACTTGTTTGAAGTACCATTAGTGGATCCTCTAACCTTGACATTTGTTTTTATCATTGTTTAATCCTTACGTTAATCTTTTATCTCAAAGTTCTCATTAATTTCTTCATCTTCTGTTATTATTATTATTATCATTGTTATTATTATTATTATTTACATTCTGTTTATATTATATAATATATATCTTTGATCTTTTCATAAAGTCAGTATATAGGCTGGAAACCTGTGACCCGATCTTTAGATCATTCTCAGGTATAACAACGCCACGTACTGAGTATTATTATTGTTGTTGTTGTTGTTTTTGTCTTGTTATTTATAATTTATACAATTAACCTCTCTGTGGTTCGACCCCGGTCTTGCCGGGTTATTTATTACTTCGACACTCCTGCACTTGGGAAGAGACATCAAGCTTTTGGTCGTGTCAATGATCTCAAAAATGTGTGTGGCTCTATGTCCTTCAAAAGGAAAGGGTAAAGTCTTACTTTTTTCAAGTTTACGAGTTGCACAATCAGGAAGTATAGAACAAGAGAAATGCTCTTTATTATTTAATAGACCTAATTTCAACAAACATGATAGGACCCTAAAATGAGGATGACCAAGGCATTTATGCTAGACTTCATCTAACACTATAGACTTATGATAAAGATAGTATAAAAAAGGAAGGTAAGCTTCATGGAACAGGTAGTTGTAGGTAAAAGAGACGTCCATGTTTAGGCCCTTTCACTATCAACAGCCCTGACATCTGATCCTACATAGCACAACTGATCAGTATTAAAAGTGCATTTTCACTAATGTTTTATATCATCATATTGCACTTAAAGTATAATTAAATTCCCTAACTTAAGTATGTTTTATAATACCAAGTCTAATAATATAAGATATCTTTAATTTATGGTAAATATTCATTTTAAATGAAGGCATATCTCACAATTCAAAGAGAGGGTTAAGCTTAGAGAAGAGATGCAGGTTCAACTCAAATTGAAACACCATTCGGTTATTGGGTCATAATAGGAGTGGTAGACCTTAGATGTAGGTCTAATTTATCTTGATGGAAAGCTGAGATATAGGCTTAAAAGATTTATGCAGAGTCCAAGATTCAAAACTGTCATTTTCAACTCCAAATCTTAGCAACAAAAAAGAAGTCTGAATATGTCATGTAGCCTAGACACTATTCAGTGTTCAACCTATATCTTGAGTTCTAGAAGTCCAAATCAGCTCATTCTTTTTTTATTGGAAATCGAAGATAAATTCCCACAACTTTCATAAAGAATATCTGTTCAATTTCTTATGTTAGAAATGATGTTTTATCCAGCTAATAAGTTAATAGCTAGCCACTAAGTCAATGGTTGACCACCAACTCAATAGTTAGTAATCAAATCAATAATTTCAAATTTTAGCCTATAAAATAAGGCATTTGCCATACATTTAAACATCTTGGTTTTTAGATCAAGATCTTGCTCTTGCTTTATTTCTTGGTATTTTTGTAATGTTCAAGATTTATTTCATGTTAGATTTTCATTAATCTCTTGTTTATGCTTTTCATTTCCTTTACTATACTTAGTTAACTTATATCATAATTATGTTCTTATTGTTTTTATTTATGCTTTTCTTCATTATGTTTAGCTAAGTTTATTTTGTCATGGTGAAAAGGTTACACTAATAGTGTTAGAATAAGTATAGTATAAACTCAACATGGACTTTAATGTTTATATTCAAGAAAGTTTGCTAGTAACATATTTTATAATTGTTATCTTACTTATTCTTAATACCTTACTTGTTAAATGGTTAATCTAGATTTGTGTTATACAACCCTTGGTAAAACAAATACTTGATCCTTTCATAGCCTACTATATGGATAACCGACAATTGTATTATGAAATAAACTTGATTTGTTGTTGACATAAGTTAGCACCATGAATACCTGACAACATTTACAAGTATTGGTGTTACTTAAATAAGATAAGTAATATGATCAACAACCACTAAGAGTAAAGTGTACATCATAATTTTGATCCACAAGTTATCCAACATAAACTAAATTCATAAATAGTGTAGGTGAGACAAGAATGTTTCTAAAGGAAAAAAGATATATCACCAACTGCCACAATAGGTAGAACTTTGAATATTTGAAGAGTCACCATATTTTCTAACATTACTTAGACTATAGAGAGAATTGGTCATATGATTAGATGCACCCGAGTCTAAAATCCAAGACAAAGATGAAGAACTAGTACCTTGAAGACCCAATACTGAAAATGTGCTTATAATCATTTTCTTGCACCATTTCTCAAGTTATAAAAGGTGTTGTAGGCTGTGAACCAACAACATCATTTGTTGCGGTGCCAGTAGACATAGCTGGTTGTAGGTTTGCAGTGCCAGTAGATATAATTAGATATAAGTCACTAGTGACAGTAGCATGATAGGCCTTGTTGGAGTGTGTAGATTGAATAGTACGGTCTTTAATAATGTGCTCTTGTTGCTTGGAGTAATTACATAATTTTTTTAGGACAATTAGGGGCAATATGGCTATATTTCTTGTAACTATAACATTGTCTAGTACTCATGTCATTACCTTTCCCCTTGCCATAAACAGCATAGGCAACTGAGATAGTGTTAAAAGCAATACATGACTGCTCCATAAAGTGTTTTCCAAAGCATGCTTTCAAAGTTAGAATAGGATCATTATTTACTAAAGAGGCATGAATAGCTTCGAAGTCAGGCCTCAATGTCATTAGAAATTGATCTCTTTGGCTGGTTTTGTGTACATGTTGTACTTTTGTCAATCCTGCCTCCAGTCCTTTTATAGTGACAGTGGCTATAACAAGATCAAAATTAGAAAACCAGAGTAGTAGCCTTGGACTAAAAGATCCATTTGAGTATAGTTAGCAATGGTTAACTCAAGTTGGAAGCACCTAGCATTACTATCTTGCTTATAGACTTGCTTTCGATAATTCCACTTAGCCTTTGCTGACCTATGAGGACACAAAGGAAGAATCAGATGTGACTTCATAGAACCAAGAATCCAAGACATTATTTGATTATCTTTGGCCTCTTAAGCTGCATCGTTGGCTATAAAATCTTATGCATTAGATCTCTTTTTTGTTGTTGCCATCTATATATCCCCACAACTCTTTACCTTTGAAAAAGGTCTCCAATTGAAACTCTCAAGCAGCATAATTGTTTTTCAGTGAATTTGACACAAACATTATCTGACTTCTCCATAAGTACTAAAACTATGATTGAGAAAGAAAATGACTAAGAATTCTTAGAAAACTATGACTAAGGTCTCTGATACCATGATAGAATTCAAAATTCAAATTTTTTTTATTTTTAGCAAGTCACCATTACATATAGGACAGGATGTTGGTTATACAAAGAAACCATGATGACTGCTGATTATACAAGAAAACCATGTTGGCTAATTATGTTGGTTATACAAGGAAACCAGATTGATAACTAGAGTGATCTTAAGAAGCTATATATGGTAAGCTAAATCTTCTTTTCTAATTATGAGAGTATATACAACATGTATGGTAAGCTATTAACAAGGCATATCCTACATGGTAAACTATTTATGGCTTTCTATTGACATTATTTACAACCTACACTGATTTCCAATGATCTTAGAAATCAATAGTTATTAAATATTACCGGCCTTTTTTCCTTATGTAGTTAGGATGAATAAAAAAAATCTTTGTAAGAAAAGGATTTTAGAACATTAATGAATATTTTCCATATTTAGAAATTATTTTGCAGCCTATTAAAAATCCTTATAGAATTAGAAAATTTTCAAAACAAGTTGTCACATCCTTATAGGAAAAAATCTTTGTCAAATAGAAAGTCTACAATTCAAAAGGAAGTAAATAACAAAATTCATACAGCTTATTATGACCTATATCGCAAATCCTTTCCGAACTCCGATTCATATGAACATTTACCCAAGCATAGAAATATACATCTTCTACTAAATATTCAACTTGATCCAATGGTTTGATTTAGAGTTATACTCAATAGCATAAAAGTAGACGATAAACAATATTACATCAAAATCTATATACGACCTTACTTGGAATCAATCATACTTTCCTCGGGGAGCCTGGGAAATTGACCCCGCAGCTCAAGCAACAGCCGAGTACCTCTCAAACCGAGCTCTTCAAAAAGGAAGCAAGGGCAACATTACTGTAATTGTGGTGGATCTGAAAGCGCAAAGGAAGTTGAAAACAAAAACATGACAGTTTCTTTTGGCAGCTCATTTTGTAAACTTCATCTGGTATGATGTAGTGTTGCCCATCTGTTTTTCACCTGGGCTTTATGACTAAATGGAATTATATGCCTTAAGTATTTATGGAACTCGCACCATCCTAGAACTCTTCTTTCTCTTGAAGAGTTGCCGTACACAGCCTAGATCTCAACGATTCCATCTTTTGACATCATGGGCAATTGTATTTGTTATGCCTCCGAGTTGGAAAAGAAAACAAATGGCTTTGTGAGGTCTTTACTTCTATTATTTTAAGCATGTGCTTAAAAGGGAATTAGATAAAACTTTGGAGATAGTTATCAGCTGTGCTAACTGCTAACTGTATTATGGCGCTCTAAATCTGCAAACAGAAGGTGAACGAACGATCAAGTGACATTTTATATGCACACATGCGTATATAAGGCAACATTTCTTTCCCTCCATTCCGTATTCATTCCATTCATGCAATTTTGTCAAAAATTGTGGCAGCATTTCTTTGTGCAAATCTCAACTAGAATAGTGTCTTTTCCTCTCTTTTCATGGTTGAGTGGAAAAGGTTATGTGGAATCGCTGATTATAAATTGTTTGGTGAAATTAAGGTTGTTAATTTTATTTTCGTGATGTTTTAATTAGAACAATATATTTTAATTTTAGAGCATTATAACATATTGTTTCGGGATTATAGTGTGTGTATATATTTTTTTATCATTCTAAGCGGAAAAGAAAGAAATTGACAACATTAGATAAAATGCCTTAAATAAATTTTATTTTCAGAAATTATAAATGAAATTATTATAATTATAAATTATGAATGAAAATTTTATTTTTCTGAAGTACTTTCAAGGATTTGTTTAGTTATTAAAATAAATATAATAAATAATATGCATGTTTAAAATTTATAATATAAGATTTAATTTCTTAAACTGTAACATAAAAGTAAAATCTCAAACAAACCTTAGAAGATTTTTTATAATTATCCCTTAATTTATTTATCATGATTTATTTTATCACCTCCAAAAGTAAAATAAAGCCAAGCATCAAAATTAAAAAAAAAAAAAAAAAAAAAAAAAGAAAGTTCACCTAAATTATCGTGCCAATGTCCAAATGCCATCATAGCCCAATGGCAACCGCCAACTTGCCCTGTTTTTTTTTTTGAAAAAAAAAACAATTCTTTTCTTTTTTGTGTTTCCAGGATGAAGTTAAATTTTGGACTCATGATTGACTTTATGGCCTCAGATCCATTACGACAGCTTCTGGAGGCCACCAATTGCCAACCTTATCCGATTTAAAATAAGTTTTCATACACATGACATCGAAACATTAAAATAAGATATTTAATTTTTATATATTTTTTATTTTAAAAAAATTTATGCTTTTTTTTTATTTTCTAAATAATACTTTAAGATTAAGACTGTAAAATTTACATGCAAACTAACCTAATATAAATATATCTTTTAGTTTTAAATTAAAAAAAATCTATTAATGGATGATAAAATATCATAAATATATAAAGCGTAATGTTTGAAAGGAAGGAAGGACGATATGATTAACTAATTACAATTACAATTACAATTACAAAATTAACAAAAACAAAACTTTTTTTCATTGTTTCTTTCACTTGAGTCACTGTATACGAGAACAATTACACTAGGGTTATAGCCTCTCATCTTTTTCTTTCACTGAAAAACTTGTTTATTCTAATCTCTATTTTTATATAAAAAAAAAATTGTTCCCTTACATTATATTCTCGAGATTTCAACGCATATATTATTTTTATTTGTGCAAAACATTACATTTGTGATATTAAAATTCCTTAATTTTTCAAAATAGAACTTGATTTTATCGGTTTTAAAAAATTGAAACAACAAGGACAACATTGAAACACCCACACAAATGCATCTTTTATCACTTTTGGCAAGAAAAAATACAATTTGGTCCCTAAGTTTTAACTTTTTCTCCTTTTCGATCCCTTTTTTTTTTTGGTTTCACATTCGATACTAAACTTCATTTGTTCTATGTCGCAGTCACTAAACTTTGAGAGGAGACAGATAAAGAGTTATTTGAAAATGAAGGGAAAGAAAAAGTTATTGGTCGGCCACATTTCAGTCACTAAAAACCTATGATCGACAAAGAGGTGTATTTTCATTGTAAAAATTGAATTTAAAGTGTAAAAAGCTCTTCTCATGCACAATTTCTTTTGGTTGGAAGTTTCAATATGTTTTATGTTGATTTATAACAAAGAAAACCACCCTCATGCCATTTGATTAAATAAAGTTTTGTGCTACTCGCCACTCCTTGAGGGGAATATGAGTCAAAGCAATGACAAGAATATTTCTAGTGGAACACTTTCACAATTCCAGGAGAGATAGTACCTAGTTTTGTGTCATTGGGTTCCTTTTAACAAGAAAGGTGTCATTAAGGTTTTTTTAACCTTACATGTCATTAGAAAAAGAAGATCAAGTTTAGGGAAGAATTTATTACTTTGATTTCATTGTGTTTTTTTTTTTTAAGAATTTAAGGGCCTTTTAAGGTTAGAGATTGATTTATTATGATTCTTAAAGGTATTATTTGGTGTTTTTAGTTGAAAATATATTGAAAAATAGACCTTTAGATAAAACAAAACCCTGTCCAGACTTTCCAGCCACTCTTTCGTGGCTAGAAACTAGATAAGAAAATGACAGATCCTTTTCTTTTAAAACAATCAAGAAATCCTGGCTCCTAGACTTGCCTTAAAAGCCCACATGTGTAAAATCTTCTTTTTTATGGCAAAATTGTAACAACCCTAATTTTTTTGAATTGGTATTAATTATAATGATCTGAAAGTTTTTGTTATTATTATTATTATTATTTCTACTGAAGATTCGGTAGAGTTTTTCTATAGTTTCAATACCAAGTTATCGATCCAGTATATTCACAATTTGTTGGTGATCCAAATATCACTTGTAGGCATCTAGGACTCCCATAATTTAATTATCACACAAACATTCATTTTCTTCAACATTCATTTAATAAAATGAAGTTGTAACAATTTTAAATTATAATTAAAAATGAATCTAAAACTTAAATGGATTAACCTTCAGAATTATCACAATTTATATAATGCATACAAAAGAAACAACTTCCTTAAATACAACATTCATAATTAAATTCAATAGGTAAATACAATTTGATTACAAAATTAGATTAAAACAAAATATATTCTTCCCAAATGACATCGATTTAATTTTACAAAATATGCATACTAATAAATCTACTTCTCCATTCGATGATAGGAAGAAACTTAAAATTATTTATATTAGACATTATCAACTTTTTACTCAATAATTATTTATCATTACTTTCTATATCTAATGTGATTACACACACACACCCAAATTTTAGTTCATCAATAAATAATTTACTACCATTCCTCTTTTTCCATCACCAACATCCAATTTATGATTCTTAATTGCCTATTTACTAAGGCACTAATCTTTGTTATTCGAGAGATTAGTCTCTTTAATTGTCTATTAACTAGGGAATCAATCATATTCGTCACGGAAATAAATTTCATTAATCGCCTACTTAATTCTCTTTTGTTCGACCTCATTTCCCTCTAATTACTTTATGCTTTGTAACTTTTTATTTTATCTAAATTTTCCCTTTTATCATCTAATTTCATTTCATCTGACTTGATCCAATTTATTTCCCGAGCTATAAATAAATTTCTTTATTTCTATTTTTTAGGAAAAGATTTAACCAGGTTTTCACATTCTCCCCTTCTAATAATATATTTCATCCCCGAAATTTAATTCTCGTACCCGAGTCTAAAAATAGTTTGAGATATTTCCTCTTTATCTCTAGCTCCCTCTCTCATGTCTCTTCTTAGATTTGGGAATTTCTCCATAATACTTTAAGAATTAAAATCTTTTTCTTTTTATGTTCCTTCTCTTTACGATCCAAAATCTTCACCGACTTGTAGGCATCTGGGACTCTCATAATTTTAATTATCAAATCCTTGTTAATTTCTAGAAGGACTTGCAATAGAAATTGGGATGGGTCTACTTCAGCCTTTCTCAACAAAGAGATATGAAATGCATCATGAATTTTGTCCAAATATGAGGGCAAATCTAACTTGTTGACCATTGGCCCTACCCTCTTGATGACATCAAATGGTTCAATGTATATCGATGCTAGTTTTCTCTCTATACCAAATCTTAATATATGATTCTTCGAAGCAACTTTTAAAAATACTTTATCTCCAATACTGAACTCAAAAGGTCTTATCATGTTATCTGCATAGCTTATTTACCTATCCTGGGTAACTTTCATTATATCCTTTATAATTTTTATCTTTTTTTAAGTAACTTGTACAATCTCTACCCCGATGAGCTTCTTATCCCCAACTTCTTCCCTAACACACTAGCGTCCAACATCTTCTACCATATAAAGCTTCATAGGGAGCCATCCTTATCATAGCTTGATAGCTGTTATTATAGGTGAATTCAACCAGAGGTAGGTGATCCTCTCAATTACCATTAAATTCCAACATACATGTTTTTTGTAAATCCCCCAATATCTGGATGGTTCTCTTAGATTGTCCATCAACCTAGGGATGAAAAGTTTGCTCAAATTCAACTTTGTTCATAAAGCATGTTAGATACTTGGCCATAAGCGAGAGGTAAACCTAGGATCTCGATCTGAAAAAATTGACGTAGGCATCCCATGTAATTTCACCACATCATTCACATACAACTTTGCCAATTTATTGACTAAATTTGTCATCTTTATATGCAATAAAAGCACAAACTTGGTTAGCCAATCCATAATTACCTAAACATCTCTACCCCTTCTCTCCTTAGAAAATCTTAGCATGAAATCCATGGTGTTATTTTCTTACTTCTATTTGGGTATCAATAGTGGTTGTAACAACCTTGTTGGTTTCTAGTGATGTACTTTCACCTACTGGCACACTCCACACTTGATCATATATTCAACTATTTATTTCTTCATATTTAGCCACCAGTAAAATTCTTTTAGATCATAGTACTTCTAGGGTGTGTTGCAAATATAGACTCATGAGCTTCTTGTAGTATTTTATTTTCCAATGCCTTATTTTCTAGCAAGTCCATTTTCCTTCCAAATACTATCATTTCATCCTCCAAGATCTGAACAAAAGTTTTAATTCCTGACTTCACCTTGCCTCTTATCTAACCTACTTCAACATCTTTTTGTTGAGCTTTCAACATTCTATCCCTTAACTAAGCTACCAACAAATTCTTGTGTCCAGCTTTTATCTTGGTGTTAATCTTTCTTAACTTTAATAGTTTCTTTAATACTTGCATATCTCATGCCATGTTCTTACAACCAAGGGTGTTGACAACAAGATTTGCCCTCCATTGATTATACTCTATCACACAATCATAATCCTTGATCAATTCCACCCAACTTCTTTGTCGCATGTTCAGTTTCTTCTGTGTCATCAAATAAAAAAATATATATTATTGAAATTTTAGGGTTGTTACATTACCCATTCTTAATTCATGCTAATAATCATTAATCAATAACAATAACATTTATCCATTATATAATCAATACAATTTCATCCTCACAAAAACATAGCATTCACAATTCATTAATAAAAACTCAAATTCAATGCAATTAATCTATTTGAAGGCATTTCTTACCTTAAATGGACGAATTTTGAAGTGTTGGAAGTTTAGGAAATCAAGTCCCCTTCAATTCCACGTTCCTTTTTTTTTGTTTTTTCAAAACCCTAACCTTTAATTTACTCTCCAAAAGCTCACCCAAAACCCTTAATCTCCCCTTTTAATTCCTTTGCTAAGCTTTAAATACCCTAATCTCTCTTTTTCGGTTGAATTTTGCAAGAATTTTGAAGAAAATATCACAATTTCTCCCCCTTTTCTCATGTAAATTGTCAGCTAGGTGGAGAAGAAATGGGTATTTATACCCTAATTTTCCATTAATTACACATTGCCCCCCATCGCATTTAATTCTCTTTTGTTCCATCTTATTTCCCTTTAAGTACTATATGATTTGATCCAATTTATTTCATGGCCTAAAAATAAATTTCTTTTAATTTTTTGAGAAAGTATGTAATTGGGCTTTCATATAGGCACACTAGCTTAATATTTTAGGCCTTGGCGCCTAACCTTTTTCTATTATATTTGTTTAAGATTTTTGATTGAGATGCTCTAAAAATAAAATACTAGACATGATATTTAAATTATTATTCAATTTTAGCAAAGTTTTTAAATAATATTATAGGTTTTTATGGGAGTATTGAAAATTTCCATTTCAATTATTATATATTTAATATGAAAAAACAAAATAATTGCTCATGAACATTCAATGAAATATTTTTTTTTCTGATTTTTTACCTAGTTTTATCACATTAATTAAGTGTTTTGCCTTCAATCACATTAAAAAAATTAAGATATTATTTTAATATTTTTTTTATTAAAACTTGCTTTTGAGATTATGATACTTTTTATCTATCTAAAAAACTATGTTTCCAAGTAAAAAGTATATTTTGTTATAACAATAAAGAGATGCATTGATAAAGTAATGAAATTTAGATTAAAGAGATATTTTTTCTATCTATTTCAAATGATTGAAATTTTTAACAAACCTTTATTTTAATTGTCTCTCTCTTATATTAAAAAAATGTGCTACTAATAAAAAATCTTGTCATTAATTTTAAGAATATCATGGATTGCTTTATGAATAATTATGTGGTAGCATGATATGTAGATTTAAAAAAAAAAAATTGCTTGTTGATATTGGATGAGAATAGAATATCCATTTTGTATTGTACTTTTTTGTATGGTTTTCTCAAATTTATTGTTTGAATGTTTTTTCATGTATGCGCGTAAAATGATAAATTCTTTTTTTTTTTTTTTGGTTTTCCACAATTATAATAGATTTTTGCTTAAAGCACAACGCTTTTCATAAAAAAAAAATATGATTTTTTTTAAATAAAAAAAATGTATAATTTAGAAAATTAGGTTTTTGATTAAAAACATACTTTTTTTTTGTTTCTAGTTGAAGTTATCAAAAATAATTTTTTAAAAAATTTAAAAAATTTATTTTTAAATAAAAATCATATTTATCACACTTATAAATTTTTTTTTAATATATGTGGCGCCCCATCTACAAATAAATGGCTCCAAATATATTATATATATATAAATGGGGCCCTAGGTGGAGAAATCAAGAATCTTGTCACGCTTGTTCCTTTACCTAGTCAACACAACCGGCTATCATTGAAGGAGCAAACCGAGAAGAACAGTGCTGCTGTATACCATATTATCAGTTTCAAATTTTCAATGCACACCCATACAACTCTCTTATAAAGCATATGCAAAGTCAGACCATATTAGGACACGTAACTTCTGATACATAAAGGCCAAACATATCTCATAATCTGAGTGGAAAAGATGGCCAAGTTTTGTGTGTTGTTGTGTTTTAGCCTGCTGCTGATTTTCGGGTTTCCAGCTATTGGCTCTGCAACAAAGGAAGAGGTTGGGATGTATGAGCTCAAGAAAGGAAATTTCTCTGTGAAACTTACCAATTATGGCGCACATATTATCTCCCTTCTTCTCCCTGATAAATACGGTACAGTTTTTCTTCATCCATTATTTATTTCTTGAAATTTATTTGTTAATTCCTTATTTTGGGAACGTATGACATTTTGCATTTCAGGTTCAAGAAGATGAGTTCTCATGCTAAAGTTTTGTTTCTTGCTTTTGTGTTAATTAACAAATTAAAACAGGAAAGCTAGCTGATATTGTCCTTGGCTATGATACTATCAAGGAATACAAGGTGAGATTTGTTCTTCTTCTTCTTTCTGTTCCTTGTTTTTGCTTTGGTTTTATGAAAGTATATGATTTCACATTCTTTTACAAATTGATCCACACTGTTGATTGTTCAATCTGTGTCTTTCTCTTTCAAGCCAATGGCACTCAGAATAAGATGATGGGTTCTTCTGCAGGACCACGACTCGCAGGGCAAAAAAAGTTATTAAAATTCCTTTGGGTTAAAGCTAGATCAGCTAGCTGTATAATTTGTCGTACTCAAATATGTTTCTTCTCGGTAGTCGATCTGATGAATTATTATTATTATTATTATAGTTCATATTTATCACTTCAAAAAATACTTTGTCAAGTCTGTTCAAACTTGTCTGATTCTTCTTACAGTACCGGCCCCTCTTCGTCTTATCTCGTGCTGCATTTATTAAATATCATAGGTTGATGCATTTTCATACGACAACGCAGAGAATAATACCATGTGACATTTATTAGATATGTATCATCTCTTGGTTATATTCAAAAGTCAAATCTTTATCTTGGGAACTGCATTATTAAGTCTCAGCATGTGGTTTTTCCTTTGACTCTTTGGGATATATTTGACTTCAACGAAGAAATTAATTATATTACTTTTGGTTTTTTTTTTATTGTATTGCTGTGATGGATTCCATCTGTAACTTGTTTAGAAAGAATAATCAAGCATTTCCCTTTTCTTTTATTTTTTACTTTTAAATTTTCTAGCATCATCCATGTAAATATTTTCATATCAATAACAATCATTAAATCAATTTATTTAATTGCTTTTTCAAATGCAACGAATTATCTCTATGAAATTCTTGACTGATTCTTTTTAGTATGCACAGTCATTGGATGTCAGTGGTCCAAAACATTGTCAAGGAAAAAAAAAACAAAACAAAAAAGAAAAGAAAACATATGGGTAGCAGATTAATTTGCTGGCTCTTCGAGATATACGAGTGGAAGATGCTTTTGGCAGTGGATTTCTTAATGATGTTTTATTTACATTTTAAAGAAAATGGATTCTCTTAAATATATCTCGAAGAGACTAATTTGTTTGTTCTTGCACTTCATCCTATACCTCATTGCCATTGTAAAAGAACTAGTTTAAATGGTTGGTGAGATCATGAAAATAGTTTTGGTCATTAAACCTTTATGTTGTATTAAAAAACTATTTTAATTCAAAAGTTGCCACTTTGATTTTCTTTGTTTTCACTTCATGTATATCGGATTGATAACGTTGTGCAGAATGATTCATCAAACTTTGGAGCCACTGTGGGACGAGTTGCCAATAGAATTGCTGGTGCTCAATTTACTTTGAATGGAACTCTATATAAACTAGTTGCTAATGAAGGGAAGAACATGCTTCATGGTAAAATATACATCTTGCAAAGTAGAATTTTTCCCCATATTGATTAATTTTCTATCAACTTGAATTGAAGAGATATCTTTTCTCTTTTTTTTTTTTTTTTTTTTTTTTGGCACTAATTGCTTACATGGATATCAGGCGGCCCTAAAGGATTTAGTACGGTTGTTTGGGAAGTGAAAAAGTACAGCCCTGAAGGACGGACTCCTTGCATTGTCTTTGCCTATCACAGCTTTGATGGTGAAGAAGGTCAGCATAGTCTTTCAAGCCATAATTTTTCACACTAGCTACAGGCTCAACACATATATGTGTATGAGCATAAATGACACCTAGTTATGAATACATTTTTCATATACACAGGATTCCCCGGTGATCTCCATGTAATTGTGGGATACAAGCTCCTTGGAGACAACAAGTTGCGTATAACAATGAAAGCAAAAGCTCTAAACAAGGCCACTCCGGTTAATCTAGTTAACCATGCCTATTGGAACCTTGGTGGACACAATAGTGGTGATATCTTGTCAGAGGAAATTCAGATCTTCGCTTCGCACTACACTCCTGTTGACAGCAAACTCATTCCTACAGGAGAGATTGTGACAGTGAAAGGAACACCCTATGATTTTCTCAAACCCAGCACCATCGGAAGCAAGATCAACAAACTCACTAATGGCTATGACATCAACTATGCACTTGATGGAAGTGGAAACGACAAGTTGAAGAAAGCAGCAATTGTGCATGATAAGAAGTCTGGAAGAATGATGGAGATATTAACAAATCAACCAGGTGTGCAGTTCTACACAAGCAACACTTTGCACCAGAAGGGAAAAGGTGGATTCGTGTATGAACCTCATGCAGCTCTTTGTCTAGAGACTCAAGGATTTCCTGATTCAGTAAATCACCCCAACTTCCCCTCACAGATTGTGAATCAAGGGACGTACTATAAGCATCAGATGTTGATCAAGTTTTCGAATTTCTAGATAATTCGGGACACCAAACTTTCACAAGAAATAAGCAAGATGATTGTGTGTTTTCAGAGTGCTTTTGGCATAGTTTGAAATTGGAGATCACTTGTACTTTCTATCATCTAAAGTCATGTGATTTTGTTGCTCCATGAAATCAATAATTGCTGCAGAGTGCAGAGATGTTTAATACTTCATATATATTAAACAATCTTCTTGGCCACCTTTCAGTACTAAATGTGTTTTTCGCTTCATGGAAGTAATTGCGGTTGAGCTATTTTCAGGTTCGCCACCCCTAAAGGAATGTGCCAGAAATTTTAACCTCAGGTTTGAGATAGAGCTTCGAATATATTCCAAGCATTTAACTTTTAGAACCTGCTCCTTTTTATTGGAGGATCTAGTGAAGCACACATGCAATAATACATTGTGCGTGTTGCATTGGAAACTACAGGTTGAGTCCAACAGCATGTTCAACCCCCTTTGTAGTGGCGGAGCTAGATAATTTGGCTCGAAAAACATATCAATAAGAACAGTTTTACTTATATATGCTATCACCGAATGTATAAATTTTGATATGGAATTATAATTATTATTAATTATTTTTGAATCTCTAACGGTTAAGGCTATGATTGTTCTAATAACAAGCAATAGAGAGACCAATTGGATTCTTTAATTCATTCCTAATTTTATTAATATTGCTATCTTAAATATGGAAGACAACGGAGTATGAGCAATCCTCTTACATCATCTGTTTTTAAAAACTCAACCCTGTTGAGACGCACAGGATGATAAATCCTGCCACATGTTGGAGGTTTTCTTAAGGTTTCTGTTTTCTAAGCACACACTGTCAAACTAACCAGTAATATATTTGAGTTTTCATTGATGTTTATCACCATCAGGATCATATTACAGGTTTTAACTATTCAATTTCTTTCATGGTATGTTGCCGAACAAATTAGGAAGTGTTTATAATAATGAGCACAAAAATTCACAAAAGCACAATCCTTGAAACCTTGCCAAGCTATTTTTTAGGTTGCACATACTTTGATTCCTCTTTTATTCAACATAGCCACAAAAATATTGAGCCATCATATTGAGCTAGTTAAACTTTGACTAGTAAAACACAAAACAAAAAACAAAAAACACTTAATATTAATTATATATGTTTAATGATAAAGTTGGAGAGTTTAGTGCTTACCAGAAACAATAGAAATTCATGTAGATATCTAGGCATTGGTAGAAATTTATGAGGGTAGGGGCCTTTTGGTTTCTATAGACCAAAAACCATTTTTTACCATGTTTAATGAGATGATTAAATTTCACTGACGGCATGAGAGGCTTTTATGGAGGAAGAGATTGGATACTACCGATCTTGTGATTTGGTATCTTGGGGTTAATCCTTTTGGCGTGACTCTGATTGGAAGACACCCTCTTGGCTGGGTTTCTGAAGGAGTCAGGCTCCTAAAGCTGCTAAGCTTAGGAGAAAGGGTTTGACGGACAAGAAACGGAGAAAATTGCCTTTCATATGTTTGGCACTGGTTAAGGGACCATCTGCCTACCCAGCAAAGGGCTACAAGGAAAGGCAAGTTACTCAGAAGGGAAACAAGAAAGCAGACGCTGTTCGAGACCTTGGTTGTTGCTCATGTTGAGAATAGTTCCTCCCATCGAAGAAAAGGCGCAAATCGAAGAAAGGGATATGCATAAAACCTAGCCAAGGAACTAGAATTCATGTGTTATATTTGATGATAAAGATGGTAAGTGTTTTTATTCACATGAATTCTTTTACAATATCTTTTAAAGGTTTTTAGTATAATGGAATTCAAATAAAACTCACTTATGACATGAGAATTCGTTTTCTTGTCTCTTGATTAATTATTTTAGTGTCGCTTCAATTACTAGAACTAAAATGATATTTCATAATATGAATATCTTTTTAAATTTTATCAAGTTAATGCATAGAGTTCAAGATGAGAAAAGAGAAAGAAAATTATATTCTTTCAGCAAAGGAAAAGCTTCCCTCTTCATATATGTATATAAAAGTAGAGGAATTAATTATTTTTTTTAGTAACTTCTCTAAATATTTGGACCAGACCTATTCCTTATGGGCGAATTAGGCCTAATCCAATAATTATCTCTCACTCACCAATGAAGAACTGAATCTATGTAATACATTATATTTTGAACTCATACAAGAATTTCATACTCGATGAATGGACCATATGACCTGAAGCACACAGTGAAAGGAGCTCCAATATATAAACCTAGTACAAGCCATATAGGAGACATCAACCTTATAATTTAATTATTCCTTAAAGTGTACTAATATACTCCAAGCATTTTTAGTTACATTATAATTAAATATAATTCAATCTCTCAAGAATTTTATACTCAATCCATCCTTATAATTACAGGTATTCTAAATCATATCAAATTTATTCAAATGATATGATCTCGACTGGTGAATACAAGTAATGGGTGTAGAACTAAATTTATTTTTTCTTTCACACTCATATCAATCAGATCTGAATGAACTTGCTTTCCTAAGAGCATTCCTTCAAGTCGAATCATTTCATGACCATAGGATGTATTCCTAAAGTAGCAATCATTTATACATCACCTTTTGATACAGTTAAAAGTCATAAAGGGTAAGATTTTAAGATCTTAGATATGATCTCCAAGACTCACATAATAAACAAGTAGGAATCCATTCTTTATTTTTGTAATAGTCTTTAGCATATGTAGTGTGAAATACATGCTATAGTGGAATTTACTATCTCTCTCTTTTTTAAAACAAAAAGTGTATGTCGTTACTCTTTTTATTAAAAGAAATACACCATACGAGTCTTAGTCTTATCGCCATAAACATATACTTCATTTAGAAATTCTTATTTGCTAATTGTCATTAATGGCAGATGAATAATTTCATACTCGACTTCAATCATAGTAGACACATGAATGATGAGTATTTATTAATGACGATTCTTTTATTTAAGAACCCCATCTTGGTCCCAACCAGGGTGACATATTAATAATTACTTTGAGTTAAAATTGCTCCCACTACGCCCAAGTTGTTTATTGAGCATTAAAACTTAATTAGTCTTATATTTACTCACATTACAAGTGCTAGAGGTGATTGCTCATGTGAATGAGCCGATCTAAGTCTATCGACATACTTTAAGAAATTATACTATATAATACTCAATATATTCCATAAAATAAATAGTGAATAAAATGATATTCTAATGAGATTTATTCATTACTCAATCAATGTGCCTTCATATGATCCTTAAAACTAGTTATATTACTAATTACTTTCTACATAGGCCAAAGGATCTCATATGTCTAATAAATGCATCCCTTGCTATTGGTTTTATGAGTGGATATGCAACTATAGAATTTGTAGAAATGTGTTTTAGGATCACGTCATGTTCAATAATTGCTTCTTTAATGTAGTGATATCTCATCTTGATGTGGTTGGTCTTTCCATGGTATTTTAGATCTTTGGTCATAGCTACTGTAGCAGTGTTATCATAGTAAATTATTACTGGGTCTGATGCTAATTTGACAATTTTCAAATGATACATGAAACTCTTTAACCAAATAACATCTTGTGTTATTACGGAATAAGCTACTTACTTAGCCTCTATAGTAAATAAAGCTATGCAGTATTATTTGTTGCTCCTCCATGGTATTGCATTATCATTAAGAAAAAAAGCATATCCCGAAGTTGATTTGGATTGGTCGACATCTTCTCCCCAATCAGCATTAGAGTAACCAATCAATCATAAGTCTTTCTTTCCTTGGTAACATAACATGTAATTCGAAGTTTCTTTCATATATCATAGAATCCTTTTGACTGCCATCTAGTGTTTCTAACTTGGGTTTGAGTGATGTCGGCTAACCAATTCAACAATATAACATATATCTCATATATGTATGTACATCATTGCATACATCAAACTATTAACATTGGCATAAGGTACTCTGAATATTTTCTACTTTTTTTTATGTAGTCTTGGGACACATATCATGGCTTAGGCTCAAGCTTTTATGAACAGGGGTGTATATTAGTTTGCTATCTTGTATGTGATAAGGCTTCAACATCTTTTTGATGTAAGTCTCTTGAGATAAACCCAAAAGCCTTTTAGCGTGATCTCTTATGATTTTCACAACAAGAACATAGATGGCCTCACCCATATCTTAAATTTCAAAGTTTGATTATAACCATTTTTTGGTAGTTTGATGCAACCATATTATTTGATAGTTTTACCCATATTTACCTAGTATTTTGCTTATGTTCTATATATAAAATGACTTGATATTCTTGGTTTTATGTTTTAAAGGCACTTTCAGATGTAAGATTCAAAAAGAAGTAAATTAGAGATAATTGACATATTTGACCTTCAATCAAAGTTTTGTGCAGAACTTGAGCTCTAGAAGTCGAAACAAAGTGATTCCAGTGGAATTATAAAGCTAACATCTATACCTTTCTTGTATTCTGCTAACATATATGGTAAGAAAAATAAAAAAAGAAAGAGCATGGATATCTCAGCCTTCAAAGTCAAATCTTGTATTCTGCTAACGTTGACCTTCAATCATTCTTACTTGAATATCTTGAGCTACAAAAGTCCATTTGATGCAAACTCAATTTTGTTGGATTCCTAACTTGAAGAACTATCACCTACCATATTTGAGTAGAAAAAATCTCATATGAGAGAGATATGATTTTTCTAAGATGACCAATGAATTCTACCAGTAGACAAGTTTTGTGAAGAAACAAGTCCAAATTACGTACCACAACATCCAATCCGACATCTAAGTCTTTATTTTAGAAATTTAGCTCCTCTAAGTCAAAACTCAAAGCTTTAAGATTTTATACAAGGCTATTTCTCCTTTTTTAGGAAAATAATTATTGAAATATTTAAATGTAAATTGTCTACTTAGAAAAGGACTATTTTGTAGAAAAAGGATAAGGGTTTCTTTGGATATAAAATGAAAAAGAGAAGGGAAACAGAAGAATGAGCAGCTAAGAGAAAAAAACACACTTTCCTCTAATAGAACTCGAAATCATGCTTTCTTCTTTCTTTTTGATAATTGTTCAGTAGACATGCAAGGCTAAACCTTTTTTCTTAGTTGCAAGGACACAGAAACCTTTGGATTTCAAGAAATTTGATATTTATTTTACATTTTCTTTTCAGTTTATATGATGAATGAATATGTTTGGTCTCCTATGCTTATTTTCTATGATTGTTTACTTTAATTGCTAGAGCGGACTTTAAGTTATTATTATGAACAATCTATTACTAAGTTTTCTATCAAAACTAGAGTTGTGGTATATAAACTTGTGAAGCAAATGAGATTAATAATTGTGGTGGATCTAAATTAATAATCTTAGGGGAAACATTTGATTGATCAAATCAAACATGGACTGCAGATGGTTATGTTGTCTCGATTAATCAACTCATCTAGTTCTTAAGGCTACCATTGAATTAAATTACTAGTGCTGACATTGTGGTTGTTTGATGGTTAGGATTAGTTATACAGCGGATCTGTTAACTAATCAATGTAACAAAATATAAATATTCAGAGTATAAATTGATGTTTTGTTTCCATGATCGCTTTTGATTTCCATATGTAGATGTTTACTTGAAACCAAGGTTTGTTCTTTTAAATATTTTCTAAATTTATTTAATTTTACTTGATAGTTTTCTATTTTATTTTGCTTTAGCTTAGATAACGTCCAAACCCCTCCCCCCAAATTGCATATCATCTAGCATAAAAATCTGACTTGAACCTTCCTCGTAAGATCAACCCCTTGCTTGCTCTATACTATTATCGTGTGTATTGTGTTTTAATCTACGGTAATTAATTTGTGCAACCGCGACATCGCAACAAAATCAAACTAAAATTAAATAAGTAAAATAACTATGACTAATCTCTTAATCTCCCATCAATGTCCAAGAGTACAAGCATTATAAATAAGAATACAATAAAAAGGATAAAGAATATAATTTTTCATGAGTTTATTTATATGGAAACTTCAAAACTCAATTAATCGTTGGGATTTAAATGAAATCCATGTCATGCAAAAGTGAGAGGTCCTCTCATTGATATACACTTCAACACTCACGTGTTTAGGGCTTATGTGTTTAAATCTCACAAATTCAATCAATGAATATGTTATATCATAAGGTTGCTCTTCAATCTCATCTCCATTACTAAAATATTACAAGCAATGCATGAATCAAAAAGTCTTATTTTTTTGTTGTAATGAGACTAAGATTAAGGTGAGGTAAAAGAAAGGAAAAGAAAATGCTAAAACCAAAGGAAGGAGAGCATTCTAAAAACAAAATGATTCTTTTGAAACAAGATATCCCATCAAAACACATAAATTTTCCATCTTTAAGCACCAATGCTTAACTTCTTTTGATTTCAAGCTCCATCAACATAAAATATTAAGAACACAAAGGAACACGTTTTCTTTTCTATTCTTTTCTTTTTCTTTCGTTTCCTTTTTTTTTTCATCTTTGGCAACTTTGCCCATCTTTTCATCAATTAAGCATCACTTTTTTTTTTTTTTACTTTTCACATAATTTCCAACCATGATCTATGAGATATCAACAAGTATATGCTTTATTAATCCTTGACCAGGGGAAAAGGAAAACATATAAAAATTTAAGGCTTACACATGCATAAAACAAAGAAAAGATAAACAAGCTTAAAGGGGGCTCATTAAGGATAATATGCTTTAGGTTGGCTTTTTAGCTTAAGTGGTTAAAATTCCTAATAGCTTTATCATCTTCATGTGCGGATGTAATCTCAACAAGATATGAAGCAAGTTCTAGAGACACATATCATTTAAAAAATACACAATCCAAGAATATAATGTTGAAGGATCAAAGGTGGTGCATGCAGATTTTTTGGGAGAGGAAGAAGGCAAAAGCATGAAGTCTGTTTTGGAAAATGTGCCCCTTTCTCTCTCCCTGCTGCATTTATACCCCTTTTAAATGCAAAAAAGGTGTTTGGATGTCTGACCAAGGCTATCCTTATCCCCCTTTTGGGTTACCCTTGGGTTGGTTTCTATTCCCATTCTCCCCTAGGATAAACCGGTCCAACACTAATTTTTTATTAGGTTTTACAATGTCGTTGTTGATTCATAAATCGGCAGCCACAAACTATGTCACTATCGATTCAGAATAAATCGGCGGCTAAACTGTGCCGCTTTCAATTCAGAAATCAAAAGCAAAACTGCGTTGTTGCCAATTCAGAAATTGGCAGCTAACTATGTTGTCGATTTTTGAAATCGGTAGTGATGGTGGAGTCATTTCGGCTTTACTTCTTCTTTTTTTGTGTGTTCATGTAACAACCCGGCTTTTCAAGCTCAAAAAACAACAATAAAATTTTTTTTCTTTATACTTGACACACATCATGTTAGTAATTGGCGAACCCGTTCCCTCACATCATCAAGATACAATCCATATGTCGACAACAATCAACATTTTCATTTCAAAGTGAATCTTACATAAACACATAATATTATATTTGCATTATTAGAAGTTCACATTAAAAATATACATACATAGACATGAGTTTGCATTCTTATCCTACTAATAGTCATCACGAATTTAAACAAAAGGATCTAATAAAAGTTATACGTTCAGTACATTGATTCATACATAATACATCGTGATTTATAATGCAACTACATGATTCCTTGCAAAAATAGGTTCGCGTGTATTGGGTTTCCTAGGCATCTCATTGATGTGACATCCCTACTGTAGTACAAAACATTTAAGAGAATGTAATTACTTAATAATAATAATGATAATTAAACGGTCTGGCAGTTTAATGAAGCATTAACATTATCCCATGTTTGATGCGTGATATTTATAGTTCTTCATGTACTTGGTGTAAACAACTTGTAAGTACATATAGATACACCAATTCTTGCAATCAACCATAATCTTAAACCCGACTATCTTTTTAAGGCATCATTTGCTGAGGTTAACCGTTCACTCACCCCAGTCATCCACTTCGGATGCCATCAACCAAAGTTAAATAACCATTATCCCGGTCATCCAATCAAATGCCTTTAGCCAAAGCTAATCAATCATTTGTCTTGGTCATCCATTCAGATGCCATTAGTCGAAGCTAATCAATCGTTTGTCCCGGTCATCCATTCAGATACCATTAGCTGAGGCTAATCGATCGTTTCTCCTGGTCATCCATTCGGATGCCATTAGTTGAGGCTAATTAATCGTTTGTCCCGGTCATCCATTTGGATGCCATTAGCCGACGACGCTAATCATTCCTTTGTCCCGATCATCCATTCAGATGCCATTAGCCAAAACTAATCAACCATTTGTCAACATATAAGCGTTTAACAATCTGATATCTGTTCTAACACAATATGGTAACATTCATGATAAAGTATCTCATTATTCAACGTATGAAAACGGAAAGTGAAAGTCACCTACCTGCTCCACCTGTGGGTTGTTCTTGTCTTGACGATGGTCTAATCCCAACCGCACCACCTAAGACATCAATGGTCACAAATCAGTACATTTGTATTTTTGAATCACATTCGTCACCGCACTTATTTTAAGAGTTCATATGTTCACAATTAAGTGGTTCGCTGCAGGCTGCCGAATTCGTAGCGCCACAATTTCGACAGTGAAACCTCGTTGCTACAGGTGGCCAAGTCGACAGTGAAAACTGTTTCGCTGCTAGCGCAACAATTTCTTCAGCGAAAACTGGTTCACTGCAGCCAACATGTTTTGCAGCAGCGAATCACAATTTGGCTGCAGACAACTCAACTTCGTCAGCGAATCATAAATTCGCTTCAGAACAAGCCACTCGACAGCGAATATTAATTCGCTGCAGCCGACACAATTTCAGCAGCAAATCACAAATTCGTTGCAGAATACATAATTCGGCAATGAATCACAAATTCACTACAGATAACTTAGTTTTGGCAGCGAATGCTAATTCTCTGCAGCCGACATAATTTCGACAGCGAATCACAATTTCACTGCAGAAGACACAATCTGGCAGCGAATCATAAATTCGCTGTAGATAACTCAGTTTCGGCAGAGAATGTTAATTCGCTGCAGCCTACACAGTTTTGACAACAAATCACAAATTCGCTACAGAACACAAGATTCAGCAACGAATGTTAATTCGCTGTAGAAGACTCAGTTTCGGCAGCGAATGCTAATTCGTTGCAGCCTACACGGTTTCGGCAGCGAATCACAATTTCGCTACAGAACACACAATCTGGCAGCGAATAACAAATTCACTGCAGATAACTTAGTTTCGGCAGCGAATGCTAATTCAGACAATGCTAATTCGTTGCAGCTTACACAATTTCAGTAGTGAATCAAAATTTCACTGCGGAACACACGATTCGGCAGCGAATCACAAATTCGTTGCAGATAACTTAATTTCGGCAGCGAATGCTAATTCGATGCAGCCGACACAATTTTGGCAGTGAATCACAATTTCGCTGTAGAAGACTCAGTTTCGACAGCGAATTGTAAATTTGCTGCACAACACACATTTTGGCATGAACACACACCACACATGTTGTAACAACCCCAGCATATAAACTGTCACTAAGTTCCAGCAGAACACACACATTGAAACCATCAATTCCAACATGAATTTTTTCAATAAATTCCAGCAAAACACACACGTTAAAACCAACAATTTCAGCACATAATCCTTCAACAAATCCCAGCAGAACACACACATTGAAAACCATCAACTACAACATATAATCTTTCAACAAATTCCAGCAGAACACACACATGCATGTTGGCCAACCCCATAGTTAAAGCCAACCCTCTACTATGATTTGTTATTTCCATTTTATTCTTTTTTTTTGTTAGATGTTCTAGGAATTAGCCTCATTTCGTTTCTATTTCCTTGTCCTCTTACTTAATTTCAGTTTCCTTTACAACTAGCTTAGGTATTAGGTCAATTTTCTTAGGGTCTTCTTCTTCATTTCCGGTTCTGGGTCTTAAGGAGAAGAGGAAGGGAGTTTCATGACCCATACCTTTCGAATCTAACTAATATTAAAGAAGGTTTGACAATATTCTTTCTCCTCTCCCTCTGGTTCTCCTCCTTCTTCCTCTCACGTTTTCTGGCCCCCCTTTTCCTTTCCCCTTAAGCAGCTGTCCAATCTTCTCTCAAGGTCTCATCTCTCCCTCACATGTTCACAAGGCACTCTCTACTGGTTTGGTTTAGGTTTTTGTTGGGAAAGAGAAAGGAAAGAGCAACATGCAGCTGGACATATAGCTGCAGCAGACAAACTTTGGGAAGAGCAAGGGTCACCTTCTCTCTCCTCCTTATATTTATACTCCATATTAAAAGAGTAGGGGTGTTTGGGGTTTGTCTATCCAAAATCGATTTTACCCCTCCCTCCTAGTTCCTTAAGATAATAAAAAAAAAAAAATTGTGTCGCTGCTGATTCAGAAATTGGCAGCGAAAACTGCGTCACTTTTGATTCTAGAAATTGGGCAGTAAAAACTACATCGCTGACGATTTAGGAAATCGGCAACAAAAACTGCGTCGCTGCCGATTCAGAAATCAGCGGCGATGGTGGATTCATCAATTCTCTCTCTCTCTCTCTATATATATATATATTTTTTTTTTCTTTTGGGTGTTTACATTCTCCCCCCCTTAACATGAATTTCGTCCTCGAAATTTAAGAGGTTTTTCATACTCCATACCTGGTAGTTCAAATAAATTGGGGTACTTTTTCCTCATCTTAGCCTCCCTCTCCCAAGTTTCCTCTTCTATTTGAGCATTTCGCTATAAGATTCTAACGATGGGGATCTTTTTGCTCTGTAGCTCCTTCACTTCCTGATCTAGTATTCTTATGGGCCTCAATTTCAGTGTTAAGTCTTCCTTGACTTCTACTAGAACCTGGGGTAGAATTCGAGCAGGGTCAACGTCAGCCTTCCTTAACAAGGGGACATGGAACACATCATGGACATTGGCTAACTGTGGGGGCAAGTCCACTTTGTAGGCTACTGGCTCTACTCGCTGTAAGATTTTGAAGGGTCCAATGAAGTGGGGGGTTAACTTTCCTTTCAATCCAAATTGTAACATGTTCTTCCATTAGGCTACCTTTAAGAACACCTGGTCCCCCGTACCGAACGTCATTTGCCATGCATTTAGGCATCTTGGTATTCAGATCAAGATCATGTTCTTGCTTCTTTTTTTTTTTTGTAATGTTTAAGTTTTATTTGATGTTATATTAATCTCTTGCTTATGCTTTTCATTTCCTTTCCTTTATTTATATAATTATGTTCTTATCTTCTTTATTTATTTATTAGTACTTAAAAGTGCTTTTTTATCAAGGTTTTATATCATCATTTTGCACTTGAAGTATCAATAACTCCTTAACTAAAACATGTTTTATAATAACATGCCTAATAATATAAAATACCTATAATTTATGGTAAATGTTCATCTTAAATGTAGGTCTATCACATAAATGAAAGGATTGATTGATGAGTTTAAGTATTGAAATTGAAAGGACAAAGATAGGGCCAAACTGGAACACTGTTCGGTAATTGGGTCATATCTCGAGTTCTAGATGTCTAAATGACCTCAATTTTTTGGACAGATTTGGTAAGACAAAGGCCTACAACTTTCATGTGGAGTCTAAGATTTAAAAAGGCCATTTTCAAGTCCAAATGATGGCAACAACGAAGAAGTTTGAATCTGTCCTGACACTGTTCAGTGTTCAGCCCATATCTCGAGTTCTAGAAGTCCAAATGACCTCAATTTTTTTTCCTGGAAAGATAACTTTCATATGTACAAATGGTTCTATTTCTGAGGTTAGCAATGACATTTTAAAAAGGAGGTTCCAATCGGATTTTCACCAAGTCATCCAATTGGAACCTCCTTTATGTGTGTTTTCCAGTTGAGTAATAAGAGTTTATACTGTACCTGTTTGAAATACTATTAGTGGATCCTCTAACTTTGACATTTGTTTTTATCATTGTTTAATCCTTACATTAATCTTCCATCTCAAAGTTCTCATCAACTTCTTCTTCATCTTCTTCTTTATTATTATTGTTGTTGTTGTTGTTATTGTTATTGTTGTATTATTGTTGTCTATAATTTATACAATTAATCTCCCTATGGTTCGACCTCGGTCTTGCCGGGTTATTTATTACTTTGGCACTCTTATACTTGGGAGAAGATATCAATCTTTTGGTCGTGTCAAGGTTTTGGCGCCGTTGCCGAAGAGGTAAATTCTTGTACAAATTATAGTATTTATTTTATTTTCTCTTTTCACTTTTCTTGTATCTAACTTTGTTTCTTTTGTTTTGTTTCCTTTTGTTTTCTTTTCTTCCTTTTATTCTCTTTCTACACGTGCATGAGTGTTTGGTCACGTATATTAAGTGGTAGACTTTGTAGGGTATACTCATCATTTTCAGAAAATATGGCTGAAGAAGATAACCAGTCACTTCATAATGAAAATAATGAGAATAACCGTATGAGAACACTTAGAGACCACATGAATCCCACAAGAACAAATGCACCCTCATGCATAGTTTTCCCTCCGAATGCATCTCATTTTATTTTTAAGCCAGACATTATTCAACTTTTACCTTCTTTTCATGGCTTAGACCTAGAAAATCCATACTTGCATTTAAGGGAATTTGAGAAGGTCTGTAACACCTATAATGACTTAAATTGTAGCATGAACACCATTAGATTAAAGCTTTTTTCCTTTTTCATTAAAAGATAAAGCTAAAACATGGCTACAAAATTTGAGACCAGGATCTATTCGTGCTTGGGATGAAATGCAACAATAATTTTTAAAGACAAATCATCACTTTCACTCAAAA